>JAGVVM010000006.1:0-76196 GCA_019149425.1 Psidium friedrichsthalianum
CCAGTTCATAAGACCTCTCCGAACAGAGACCCGCCGACAGCTGTATGCCCTCCCCCTTATCACTTCTATATATTACGACTTGGAAGTGGAAGTAATGTGGATATTTGTGTGATAACAAAGGTTTGCTGTTACTCACCAATTTCTATTTATCTCTCTGAACTTTAGTTTGCCCTCCCATGTTGACTGGCAATCTCCTCTCTTGGCATGGTGCAGGGGCACAAAGAGTATCTCAGGAACCACTTGTTGCCAAATCCTCGGACATATATTAGTGAAAAGGGATATCCTTTTCCTAAAAAGATGGGTCAGTGATATTTTAATCGCACTTTGTTCACTTTTCTACCAAGCTTTTCTCAAAGTGGTTCTACAATTTAAAACAGCTTTTCAGAGGATAATTATGTCTTTCCAGCTTGAATTTGTCTCTCAAGTTTGTTTAAGCCAATTAAAAGCTTTGACCTCTGGACCTTTGACCTTTGATCCATTATGAGAGTTTGGGGTTCAAACCAACAGCCCAATCCTCAACGCACACATGCGGACTACTGTTTGCACATAAAGAAAGGATAAAACTAAAAAAAGAAAAACAAGAAGAATCTCAGTTTCACAATCTTTCTTCATCATTAGGCAACATAATTCTATAGTTGGTGTAACCAATGTTGCACTGTCTGATTTTGTTGGTGATTCATGCTTACAGAAGTTCTCCTCACGAAGATCACTCCACTGAAGGAGAAGGTGGAAATAAGAGAGGTGGAAATAATAGACGCGGGAGATGCTATGGAAGAGTAAAGTTGTCTAAAGGGGAAGTTAAAGCTATCTGGCGTGTTTTCTGCAACAAACATTATTCATTATCTGTGAGGTTGGTGGGGCCTTGAGACTTTGGGATGTGAAACAAGATGAATTTATGTCAAATTGTTACTTTGGCTGCTCTCGACATGTATTCGTGGATGTTCGATGAGAAAGTATCGGGAAACCTACCTGGCACTGATTGCTTTGTCGTCATTATTATCATGCTTAATGAGTTTAGTTGGTGGAAGGCGGATCGTGGATGGAACCACTTGAAACATGGAGTTACAGTACCTCTGTACTATTTGGACAAAAAGGCATTGTAACGTTCACGCATTTGCTTTTGAGTGCTTGCTGGATTTGAAAAATTCGCATATTGTCAAAGCTTATGGCAGAAAGGTCTATGCATTGCACTGTTTTTTTATTTTTTTGGGTCGAAATTGCATTGCAATTTAAGTACTTGGAAACATCGGGATCAGAATGCTACGGTCTGAACACATTGTCTGGCGCTTCTCACACGTTAGCACCCGTGAGAACTCAATTTGGCCTTGTTAACTTAATGCAAGCCGAAGGTCATTTCGTTCTTCCTTTCGCGATGGGCGCCTCATAGATATGAATGGTGGTTTTTAAGACAGCGATCGCTCACACCACTCAACGCTTTCACGCCACAGGGCTCAGCGTGGCCCGGCTAAGTTTTCATTTGAAGAACAAGCTGATTCTTTGACCAGACCATACGAATTTGTAGGCCCGCTTTCGACACATTAAAACTGCCAAATGATCCTTGAGAGCTACCCACACATTTCCAGTGGTACTCGAGATTCAAGAACGCTGAACAAAGCTCCTCACTAGTGTCATTTTGAAGTATCAAAATCCTAAAACAAGACTCGGGGGTAACCGTATGTACTGTCACATAAAGAGCATTTATGTAAGGGCTATAGTTGCTCCCCACTACACCGCATCACCCCATCATGAGCTCTTAGTTGGGAGTAAATGAAGAAACAGGGACTTTAATTAGTGGATCCTGCACTCTGGCGAAATGCTACTTTGAACCCTCAACAGAATATGGCAAATTAACGCATTCATCTCCACCAATTGAGGCGCTCAGGCCTTATTCCTGGGATATCCTTCGCTGCATAATCTTGAGGTTCTTTCATCTTGCTAGCGATCAGGAATCCGCAGAGGTTCCATTAAATGGGTCAAGGTCGTGGCAGGTCTAGGCCCAGGTCCCAAATCTTAGGCGAAGATCATCATAACCTTGGAGACTGCGAAGAGGACGAGGATCGTCTTCCTGGAGATCTACGATCTGACAGGCCAAAGTCAAACCATGTCATCAGTCGAAGGCTTACCTAGTATATACAAGGCAAAATGCTTCAAGAGACATGAAAGGCATGGAATTCCTTCGCAAGCACAAGTAGATGTAGAACTGTGAAAATGCCAATTAATAAGGTCTCTATATGATCAATGGCTTAAACCAGAGTTAGCATTCTGCAGATTGATCTGGTTTAAGCACAATAACTCCTTCTATTTTGATATAGCCTGGCAGATTTTTGCTGTGGCCGGATGAGATAGATTCACATATTCGATGAATTCCAAAAAATTGCATGCCAGTCTAAAAGCCATTTCTCCTTTGAACCCTCCCACTCCACAACGCAAAAATACTCTGTTTGAGAAACATAAATGTTCTTTCTGGATTTCACGATCTCCTGCGACGCTACCAACCAGTACTTACTTTAATCCGGCTAACTTTGGCACGACCACAGGCATGTAAATCACACAATAAGCAACACTTTCACGTAATCTGGTAATCAGGTGCAATTGAGGGGATCTGTACCAATGACACTTAGCACATCCAGCATCTTGTCATATTCTTTAGCAATTTTTTCATTCCAAAACCAAAAAGCTCTCTACTTCATTTCGGACATTCTTTTATTGCAGCTAATTGATTGACAATCTAAAATGCTCAAGTCTAAACTACTGCAAAAGCTCATTCGGTGGATAAGAAGTTAATGCACTTGGTATTAGTTGTCCGGATCACAGGCATCTTTAAACGGCAGAGACCTCACTTTTTTAAGCCCTTGTACATATGCTTCTACAGGCGGAAGTGAAGGAGTCAATACGAGTTTGCATCATGTCCCCACAAAAGTTGCAGTAGTGTAACCACCTCCTGCCAAATGTTAACAATACCATAATCCTGTTCAACTTAGCAAGAAAAAAAAAAGAAAGAAAAAGATTTTTTAAATAACTCCAATAAAGCTGGGCCCAGACAAAACAAAAACAGTCTTCCTCTTTCCAAGCAACTTAATGGGAAAAAGGAGAGTAAATGCCAACCTTTTCTCCAGCAGCAATAAGAAGGAGATCACTTCCATTTTGGGACTCAAGAAAAAGTTCCTCGAATTCATTTGGCTCCTGCATAGTGACATTATATAAGCATTTCAATAAGGACAAACACGACAATGACAACACACATGCCACAATAACTTATTTAGAAACTATGCCACCTCATCTTACCAGCGTCTCTTGAGCAAGTTGCATTCCCCTTGGGTGTATACCCCGTCATGGCTCCTTCCACTAGTGTCTACAATGATACAGTCATACTGATTAATCACACCATCAACACATCTTTGGAAAGTAAATGACAATCTAAAAGAAAGTTGTACAGACTAAAACTAACTTCAGATTAGCTAACTCAATTGATGCAACAAAGCTAGAATTAGGAGTGAGATAAAGCTTATCAAGCTCACCACATAAAATTCCACATTAAGAACTTTCCGGATTTAACATAATCTTCGAAAACTTTAAGACCACGGTCAATGTCTCCAGAATGAAGGTACACCTGATAAAATGAATCAACAACGGTGAATATATGTCTCATGAGTGCATGAAGTTGAAATAATTGGCTGAAGAAGACAACCGAGTTTTATGGCCAACGTATTACATGAGAACAGAGTGTAAATATTGGGTGAACACAGAGATTAGCCCAAAGGCTTGCCATTGCCCCTTGCTAGCGGAAGCCATTTTGAAAATTTTTCACAACCCAAAAAGATAAGCTTGCCCTTTGCCCCTTAAGCATTAGTGAAGCTGTTGCTGATGATGTGGATTGAACTTTAACTACTCTACAGCCAATAGCATATCTTGCATGAGCGACATATATCCTACCATCCTTTCCCATAACAATTCCTACCAGAAAACAAACGGTACTATGTAAGACCAAGATAGACTGCCTATATTCATGGTGGCATACTTTTAAACCTCTATTTCGAGCACACCTATTGAACAATCAATGTGAAAGTTGAAGACCAGGTATACATAATGATAACGCACATGCACGATGAAATACTAAAGATATAATTTAGCCTTGGCTCCAACCCATGGAAAAAATGAACTATCATGTGAAAGAGGGTGTATCTCAGGAAAGTTGAGATAACACTGTCGATGTACAATGTTCAAATAATATAAACCCACCACAACTAGATAAACCAAGGCATAAGTACCTCATTATTTGCATCAAATGAATACTATCAGGAGTTTCCCATCCTTCTGCAGCATCTCCAAAAGTTTTTCCATTGCCTATCACAATGAAATTCGAGTAAAAAGAAGGAAACAAAAACTGCAACCTAGAAGATGGAAAGCTAAAGAGCTAATCCAAACCAATTGAAACAAATTTTGATTTGATCGTACTTAATAAAAAAGTACCTACTCACCAAAAAGACCACACAAAAATGAGGACACATTACATTATATCAAGACTGTCGATGAAATATTATCATCAGTAGATAAGTGTGATATATTGATCGTGCTTAAATAAGGTAGATAAGGATTTCAGTACCAAGGAGATTGTCTCATTTTGCTCTATGAATTTGCATCGTCAGGTCAGTGAAGATGCATGGCCCTTTGCAATTGTCTATTTTCCCTCTCTCTTGCAATTCCTAAAATCTTAACGCAACTTCATCTCCATTATCCATAGATCCGAATCCATCATTACTAAATCAACAACAATGACTAACCCGCAAAAAGAGAGACAAAAATATCATCAAGAGTCTTCTCACTCACAAAACAAGAAGCATAAAAAAGTGCAGTTCATCCATAAGGCAGTCAGCCTCTTTATGATACCTAATCGAGTGAACGAAAATTCTACCTCTACATTCCGTAGATCAGCAAAGGCATGAAAGCCACGTGATAAACCGTAAATTGCCGAATCACAAATCCTCCACGCCTGTGAACATACTCAGCAGTTGGTAAGTGTATAACTCTTCTTCTGAAACACCCATCATCACATTTTCTGCTACATTATTTGATGCTTCAACCGAAGACCACCCTTTAGATTGCTCAACAAGCTCCAATAATCTATTTTACAGAAAAGTGATGTCAGGAAACCTTAAAAACTTGCAGAACGTCCATTTATATAAATAAGTTTTTAGTACAAATAATATTACTTTTGGCACTGTGTCATCCGCCAGTGGCGTCTTGTTCTTGTGCGCAGTTATTAAGTCCTGCATACAAGAACTTGTTTAACCTGCTCCTGCTGCGTCATATCACGAACAATTGCATAACTGCACAAATGGTAATATATTGTTATGTTCTCCGTTAGGATTGCTATACTTGGGAAGAACTTTAAGAGGTAATAGGACCAAATCATACCAAAAAAAAAAATAATAAGGCTCCAGGCATCTTGTTTGAAGTTGAATTTTCTTTTTTGATCATCAAAATGCCTTCTATCTATCCTTTAAGGATAGAGTACAGAGCACGCAATATTATGACACAATGTGTTGGCCTTGAGTATTGAGTATCATCACAAATTATTTCCCATTAATTTATCAGATTATTGACTAGACTATTCCATTTGACCCCATGAAGTACATAAGCAGATTGCTGGGGCAGTCTTCAACCATACAGCACAAACTTAAACAGTAAAGACACCTTTGCAAGGTACTAAAAGAAAGAAGTCGTCTTATTAGAAAATAACTTTTGTGATACATTTTGTCATTCTCAATTTATCAGAAGAAGGGAGAAGTAGAACCATGATCAATTACTTTTTTTCCAAGAAGAAGATATGGAAAGTGAGTACCATACACGCGATCTAATCTTCCTGCGGCTGCACATGCATTAAGCAGACACACCTAAGTTTGTCCATTCGGCTTCACTTCGTATTTCTTCATTTCTTCCAAAATCTAAACCAAAAAGAACCACGTAAAAACAAAGGAACTAATTCATTAAAGAAAGGCCCAAGTATCAAAGTCTTGTGAGCACCACCAATTATCCTCAGAAACAGAGAAAACACATACCCTGATTGCTTGGTCCGAGTTCTGCATTTTCACACGTTGATATTAGAACGTTGTACAGTGGCACCTACAACATTTGACCATCAAGGATAATATAAAATAGTTAGATCCATCACCTGGAATACTAATCTCAGCATTCCAAAAGTGAAGAATGATGATAGATCTCCCGGTAAAGAAGCCTAACACTATTTTTAAGAGCCTAACTCCCATAACGGTGATATCAGCAACTTAACATGATGTTTTCCCTATATTTCAGAAACGTAACTCCCTTGAAGGTGATATTACCAGACAAAACTAGGATATGGGGGGCACATGATGAAGTGGGATAGTTAAAGGGAGCCCCTAGGCTTACGGACCTCCTTTTTCATAGATAGATCTCCTATTTGACAACATTTCCTTTGACCTCCCGTTCAGAGAGTTGGGGTCTACCCATTTTGCTGCGTGCACTTCTTCAAACTCAATGATGCTGATCAGTACATAGTTTGATAGCAGCAGTTATAGGATTTCTAAAAGTGGGAGTTTCCCATGCAATTTTTGGCATAAAGGGGGTGTCTCCATGAAAAGTAGTTCACTACATCCTCTAAGAGGGTCAAGGCTCAAAGGCATTTGCAAAAACCACGGCGTCAGCAAAACTCGACTGGATTACATGGGAGTTTTCCGGTCAATTGATCCCATAAGAAAGTAACTCCTCCGAACAGCAGGACAATTTACAAACATATTTGTAATAGCTGATACTCTTAAAACGGAAAATGCCATCTCTCGCTAATCAAACAATCCGCCAACTGACATCCAAAAAATTGACTAGCAAACTGAATTAGGACTAAGTCTTATTAGCATATCGATATTCTTTCATTATACTACTCAGATTGGAAGGAATCGCCACATCGACACATCCCGCTCACTGTTCCCATTTTTTCTTTTCCGGTGAAAAGAACAGGAGATGAAATTTATCCATGTCGACCTACCTGCCGTAAATTGTTACTCCTTTGATTTCCTGTTATCCTCCTTTGCAAGGCAGATAGCAGGGGATGGATCAAGATTAGACAGTTCTGGTTTGCGTAAGTTCGACATGGATATAATCTTAACATCTCCTGTTCTTTTCACCGGAAATTAAAAAAGGGAAGAGTGAGCGGGATTGTTGAATGTGGCGATTCCTTCCATCCTTGAGTATATATTATGAAAGAATTAATCGATATGCTAATAAGACTTTAGTCCTAATTCAGTTTTGCTAGTCAATTTTTTTTGGATGTCAGTTTGGCGGATTGTTTGATTAGCGAGATGCATTTTTCCGTTTAAGAGTATCAGCTATTACAAATATGTTTTTAATTGTCCTGCTGTTCGGAGGAGTTACTTTTCTTATGGGATCAATTGACGGAAAATCCCCTGTAATCCAGTCGAGTTTTGCTGACGCCGTGGTTTTTGCAAATGCCTTTTGAGCCTTGACCCTCTTAGAGGGATGTAATGAACTACTTTTCATGGAGACACCCCCTTTAGCAAAATTGCATGGAAACTCCCACTTTTAGAAATCTCCTATAACTTGCTGTTATCAAACTATGTACTGATCAGCATCATTGAGTTTGAAGAAGTGCACGTCAGCAAAATGTGGTAGACCCCAACTCTCTGAACGGGAGGTCAAAGGAAATGTGTCAAATAGGAGATCTATCTATGAAAAAGGAGGTCCGTAAGCCTAGGGGCATCCCTTTAACTATCCCACTTCATTCATGTGCCCCCATATCCAGTTTTGTCTGTAATATCACCTTCAAGGGAGTTACGTTTCTGAAATATAGGGAAAACATCATGTTAAGTTTGCTGATATCACCTTTATGGGAGTTAGGCTCTAAAAATAGTGTTATGGCTTCCTTTACCGGGATATCTATCATCATTCTTCACTTTTGGAATGCTTGAGATTAGTATTCCAGGTTGATTGATCTAACTATTTTATATTATCCTTGATGGTCAAATGTTGTAGGTGCCACTGTACAACTTTCTAATATCAACGTGTGGAAAATGCAGAAACTCGGACCAAGCAATCAGGGTATGTGTTTTCTCTGTTTCTGAGGATAATTGGTGGTGCTCACAAGACTTTGATACTTGGGCCTTTCTTATAACTGAATTAGTTCCTTTGTTTTTACGTGGTTCTTTTTTGGTTTAGATTTTGGAAGAAATGAAGAAATACGAAGTGAAGCCGAATGGACAAACTTATGTGTGTCTGCTTAATGCATGTGCAGCCGCAGGAAGATTAGATCGAGTGTATGGTACTCACTTTCCATATCTTCTTCTTGGAAAAAGTAATTGATCATTGTTCTACTTCTCCCTTCTTCTGATAATTGAGAATGACAAAATGTATCACAAAAAGTTCTTTTCTAATAAGACGACTTCTTTCTTTTAGTACCTTGCAAAGGTGTCTTACTGTTTAAGTTTGTGCTTGTATGGTTGAAGACTGCCCCAGCAATCTGCTTATGTACTTCATGGGGTCAAATGGAATAGTCTAGTCAATAATCTGATAAATTAATGGGAAATAATTTGTGATGATACTCAATACTCAAGGCCAACACATTGTGTCATATATTGCGTGCTCTGTACTCTATCCTTACAAGGATAGATAGAAGGCATTTTGATGATCAAAAGAAAATTCAACTTCAAACAAGATGCCTGGAGCCCTTATTTTTTTTTTTTTTGGTATGATTTGGTCCTATTACCTCTTAAAGTTCTTCCCAAGTATAGCAATCCTAACGGAGAACATAACAATATATTACCATTTGTGCAGTTATGCAATTGTTCGTGATATGACTGCAGCAGGAGCCGGTTTAAACAAGTTCTGTTATGCAGGACTAATAACTGCGCACAAGAACAAGACGCCACTGGCGGATGACACAGCTGCCAAAGTAATTATTATTTGTACTAAACTTATTTATATAAATGGACGTTCTGCAAGTTTTTAAAGGTTTCTGACATCACTTTTCTGTAAAATAGATTATTGAGCTTGTTGAGCAATCTAAAGGGTGGTCTTCGGTTGAAGCATCAAATAATGTAGCAGAAAATGTGATGATTGGCGTTTCAGAAGAAGAGTTATACAACTTACCAACTGCTGAGTATGTTCACAGGCGTGGAGGATTTGTGATTCGGCAATTTACGGTTTATCACGTGGCATTTCATGCCTTTGCTGATCTACGGAATGTAGAGGTAGAATTTTCCGCTCAGTCGATTAGGTATCATAAAGAGGCTGACTGCCTTATGGATGAACTGCACTTTTTTATGCTTCTTTGTTTTGTTGAGTGAGAAGACTCTTGATGATATTTTTGGTCTCTCTTTTTGCGGGTTTAGTCATTGTTGTTGATTTAGTAATGATGGATTCGGATCTATGGATAATGGAGATGAAGTTGTCGTTAAGATTTTAGGAATTGCAAGAGAGAGGAAAATAGAAATTGCAAAGGGCCATGCATCTTCACTGACCTGACGATGCAAATTCATAGAGCAAAATGAGACAATCTCCTTGGTACTGAAATCCTTATCTACCTTATTTAAAGCACGATCAATATATCACACTTATCTACTGATGATAATATTTCAATCGACAGTCTTGATATAATGTAATGTGTTCCTCATTTTGTGTGGTCTTATTGGTGAGTTAGGTACTTTTTTATTAAGTACGATCAATCAAAATTTGTTTCAACTTGGTTTGGATTAGCTCTTTAGCTTTCCGTCTTCTAGGTTGCAGTTTTTGTTTCCTTCTTTTTACTCGAATTTCATTGTGATAGGCAATGGAAAAACTTTTGGAGATGCTGCAGAAGGATGGGAAAACTCCTGATGTATTCACTTTGATGCAAATAATGAGGTACTTATGCCTTGGTTTATCTAGTTTTGGTGGGTTTTATATTATTTGACATTGTACATCGACAGTGTTTATCTCAACTTTCCTGAGATACACCCTCTTTCACATGATAGTTTCATTTTTCCATTGGGTTGGAGCCAAGGCTAAATTATATATTTAGTATTTCATCGTGCATGTGCGTTATCATTTATTTATACCCTGGTCTTCAACTTCACATTTGATTGTTCAATAGGTGTGCTCGAAATAGAGGTTTTAAAGTATGCCACCATGAATATAGGCAGTCTATCTTTGTCTTACATAGTACCGTTTGTTTTTCTGGTAGGAATTGTTAATGGAAAGGATGGTAGGATATATGTCGCTCATGCAAGATATGCATATTGGCTGTAGAGTAGTTAAAGTTCAATCCACATCATCAGCAACAGCTTCACTAATGCTTAAGGTGCAAAGGGCAAGCTTATCTTTTTGGGTTGTGAAAAATTTTCAAAAATGGTTTCCGCTAGCAATGGTGCAATGGGCAAGCCTTTGGGCTATCTCTGTGTTCACAATATTTACACTCTGTTTCTCATGTAATCGTTGGCCATCATCCTGTTGTCTTCTTCAGCAATTATTTCAACTTCTGCACTCATGAACACTATATTTCACCGTTGTTGATTTATTTTATCAGGTGTTACCTTCATTCTGGAGACATTGACCGTGGTCTTAAAGTTTTCGAAGATTATGTTAAATCCGGAAAGTTTCTTAATGTGGAATTTTATGTGGTGAGCTTGATAAGCTTTATCTAACTCCTAATTCTAGCTTTGTTGCATCAATTGAGTTAGCTAATCTGAAGTTTAGTTTTAGTCTGTACAACTTTCTTTTAGATTGTCATTTACTTTCCAAAAGATGTGTTGATGGTGTGATTAATCAGTATGACTGTATAATTGTAGACACTAGTGGAAGGAGCCATGACGGGGTATACACCAAGGGGAATGCAACTTGCTCAAGAGACGCTGGTAAGATGAGGTGGCATAGTTTCTAAATAAGTTCTTGTGTTTGGTCATTGTCTGTGTTTGTCCTTATTGAATGCTTTATAATGTCACTATGCAGGAGCAAATGAATTCGAGGAACTTTTTCTTGAGTCCCAAAATGGGAAGTGATCTCCTTCTTATTGCTGCTGGAGAAAAGGTTGGCATTTACTCTCCTTTTTCCCCATTAAGTTGCTTGGAAAGAGGAAGACTGTTTTTGTTTTGTCTGGCCCAGCTTTATTGGAGTTCATTTAAAAAATTCTTTTTCTTTCTTCTAAGTTGAACAGGATTATGGTAGTGTTAACATTTCTGCAGGATGGTGGTTACACTACTGCCAACTTTTTGTGGGACATGATGCAAACTCGTAAATTGACTCCTTCACTTCCTGCTGTAGAAGCATATTACAAGGGCTTAAAAGTGAGTTCTCTGCCGTAAAGATGCTGTGATCCTGACAACCTAACTAAGTGCATAACTTCTTATCACCGCCTGAGCTTTTGAGGTAGTTTGACTTGAGCATTTTAGATTGTCAATCAATTAGCTGCAATAAAAGAATGTCCGAAATGAAGTAGAGGAGCTTTTTTGGTTTTGGAATGAAAAAATTGCTAAAGAATATGACAAGATGCTGCATGTACTAAGTGTCATTGGTACAGATCCCCTCAATTGCACCTGATTACCAGATTACTTGAAAGCTGTTGCTTATTGTTTGATTTACATGCCTGTGGTCGTGCCAAAGTTAGCCAGATTTAAGTAAGTACTGGTGGTAGCGTCGCAGGAGATCGTGAAATCCAGAAAGAACATTTACGTTTCTCAACAGAGTATTTTTTGCGTTGTGGAGGGAGGGTTCAAATGAGAAATGCTTTTAGGACTGGATGCAATTTATTGGAATTCATCAGAATATGTGAATCTAATCTCATCCTGGCACAGCAAAATCTTGCCAGCTATATCAAAATAGAAGGGTTTTGTGCTTAAACCAGAATTCAATCTGCAGAATGCTAACTCTGTTTAAGCCATTGATCATATAGAGACCTTATTAATTGTCATTTCACAGTTTCTACATCTTCTTGGTGCTTGCGAAGGGAATTCCATGCCTTTCATGTCTCTTTGAAGCATTGCCTTGTATATTACTAGTAAGCCTTCGACGATGACATGGTTTTGACTTTGGCCTGTCCTTAGGATCGTGAGATTCCAGAAGACGATCCTCGTCTCTTCGCAGTCTCCAAGGTTTATGACGATCTTCGCCTAAGATTTGGACCTGGGCCTAGACCTGCACGACCTTGACCCATTTACTGGAACCTCTTGCGGTCATTCCTGATCGCTAGCAAGATGAAGACCTCAAGATCTATGCAGCGAAGGATATCTCCAGGAATAAGGCTGAGCGCCTCATTGGTGAGATTGAATGCGTTAATTGCCATATCTGTTGAGGGTTCAAGTAGCATTTGCCAGTGTGGGATCCACTAATTAAAGTCCCTGTTTCTTCATTTCTCCAACTAAGAGCTCATGCTGTGGTGATGCGGTGTAGTGGGGAGCAACTATAGCCTTACATAATATGATCTTTATGTGACATTACATACGGTACCCCCGAGTCTTGTTTTAGGATTTTGATACTTCAAAATGACACTAGTGAGGAGCTTTGTTCAGCGTTCTTGAATCTCGAGTACCACTGGAAATGTGTGGGTAGCTCTCAAGGATCATTTGGCAGTTTTAATGTGTCGAAAGCGGGCCTACAAAATTCGTATGGTCTGGTCAAAGAATCAGCTTGTTCTTCAAATGAAAACTTAGCCGGCCACGCATGAGCCCTGTGCGTGAAAGCCGTTGAGTGATGTGAGCTATCGCTGTCTTTAAACCACCATTCATATCTATGAGGCGCCCATCCGAAAAGGAAGAACGAAATGACCTTCGGCTTGCATTAAGTTAACAAGGCCAAAAGATTGAGTTCTCACGGGTGCTAACGTGTGAGAAGCGCCAGACAATGTGTTCAGACCGTAGCATTCTGATCCCGATGTTTCCAAGTACTTAAATTGCAATGCAATTTCGACCCAAAAAAATAAAAAAACAGTGCAATGCATAGACCTTCTGCCATAAGCTTTGACAATATGCGAATTTTTCAAATCCAGCAAGCACTCCAAAAGCAAATGCGTGAACGTTACAATGCCTTTTTGTCCAAATAGTACAGAGGTACTGTAACTCCATGTTTCAAGTGGTTCCATCCACGATCCGCCTTCCACCAACTAAACTCATTAAGCATGATAATAATGACGACAAAGCAATCAGTGCCAGGTAGGTTTCCCGATACTTTCTCATCGAACATCCACGAATACATGTCGAGAGCAGCCAAAGTAACAATTTGACATAAATTCATCTTGTTTCACATCCCAAAAGTCTCAAGGCCCCACCAACCTCACAGATAATGAATAATGTTTGTTGCAGAAAACACGCCAGATAGCTTTAACTTCCCCTTTAGACAACTTTACTCTTCCATAGCATCTCCCGCGTCTATTATTTCCACCTCTCTTATTTCCACCTTCTCCTTCAGTGGAGTGATCTTCGTGAGGAGAACTTCTGTAAGCATGAATCACCAACAAAATCAGACAGTGCAACATTGGTTACACCAACTATAGAATTATGTTGCCTAATGATGAAGAAAGATTGTGAACTGAGATTCTTCTTGTTTTTCTTTTTTTAGTTTTATCCTTTCTTTATGTGCAAACAGTAGTCCGCATGTGTGCGTTGAGGATTGGGCTGTTGGTTTGAACCCCAAACTCTCATAATGGATCAAAGGTCAAAGGTCCAGAGGTCAAAGCTTTTAATTGGCTTAAACAAACTTGAGAGACAAATTCAAGCTGGAAAGACATAATTATCCTCTGAAAAGCTGTTTTAAAATTGTAGAACCACTTTGAGAAAAGCTTGGTAGAAAAGTGAACAAAGTGCGATTAAAATATCACTGACCAATCTTTTTAGGAAAAGGATATCCCTTTTCACTAATATATGTCCGAGGATTTGGCAACAAGTGGTTCCTGAGATACTCTTTGTGCCCCTGCACCATGCCAAGAGAGGAGATTGCCAGTCAACATGGGAGGGCAAACTAAAGTTCAGAGAGATAAATAGAAATTGGTGAGTAACAGCAAACCTTTGTTATCACACAAATATCCACATTACTTCCACTTCCCAAGTCGTTAAATATACCAGAACATATAGCTTCAGCTACCAGTTGAATTCCTTCATCTCTCTGCAGTAAAATATAACATAATCCATAAGAAGTTTAAAAAAAAATCCAAGTATTTGAATATCTCAACAAAAGTTGCACAAAATTCAAGATCTAACTTCAGCTTTCTAGAATGGCTTTCTCTAGAAACATGTCAAATTATCTAGACCATAAATTATTGGAAGTCAAGCTGTCAAAGGATGTACCACGCACAAGGAAAAGCCCATTTTACTTCCTGATCTATTTCAGGTGAATGCAATCTTAATTGGCTGAAAAGAAGTGAGCCAGACAACTGTCAAGAAATTCATCCTTAAAGAATATATGAAGCATATACTTTTAAAAACTCCCCTTGTATGTAAGTTGGACCTCACACATGGAACATGGATGCGCAAGTAACTAGATCAAACAACAAATGGAGAAACAAACAATAGAAGTAGATATAATGATGACAAGAGGAACTGCCAAGACTGGAACCTTAAATCTGGAACTCCAATATGATAATCCATAACAGTTTTTTTTCCACCCCCAACACCCCCCCCCCCCCCCCCCCCCCCCCCCCCAAAAAAAAAAAAAAAAAGAAAAAAAAAGAGCTTAAGTAGTAAGATATTTGTGCTCCGGATGCACATCAAGCATATAAATTAACAAGCAAAAAGTTCTAGACCCCTTTAATCACAGGAAACTAATCAGCCAGTGGATACAGCTATCACTTAACATTACACCTTTCTCCCCTAACTACTAGCTATTCAATCCAATTTCAGGATATGTAGAAAACCAGTAACGCCACTTTTGCAAATAAGGCCACTACCAAATAGATAATTTACATATACAAACACAATAATACTAATACAGACTTGGACAACAAGACAGTGCAATTATTTATTGAAGGAAAGATATAACGACAAGCCAACTTACTGTCAGGCCTTCTCTATATTTTGACTCAAAAACAGACATTGCAGCAAGAGAACCAGAACCCATGGTAGCAAATGGCAATGTATCCGTTGATCCATGGGGATATATCTGGAGATAAAAAATTGAAACCATTCGCAATCAAACTGCCGTAAAGGGACAGAACAAATTCATTGTAGCAGGTTTCCTTCAAAAAACCTACTGTATGAAGATGAGGTCCAGTGACATCAACCCCACCAAGAACCAAAGCAGCTTGGACATGCCCCTGGTAGCTGAATAAAATTTGTACCATTGTACCAATCAGAATCATGCACACCAAAGAGAGAAGAGACAGCCACTTTGCATTATCATATTACCTGAAAAGATGCCTCTTAAGAAGTGTCAGAGCTGTGACTACCCTTGATTCTCGACCTGTATGGTACCGGTGTAACTGCAGCTGTGAACTTACCATATCTGGAAAGAATCAGACATCAAATAGCCACACATTAGTTAAGAAAATGAAAAGTCCAGAACAGCAGGAAGAGGAAAGAGAACCAGAGCAAGCAAGTATTACAATCAGATTTAGAGTTTGGTCTATATACACACCAGTTACAGCCTCTGTGTCGGCAGCAGTCCCCGCCCCACAGCAATAAATATTTGGAGCCATGTAATGAATTTTCTCGCAATTTTTATCACAAACAATGGGTCCTTCAGTTGCTCTTGTATCTGCTCCAAGAATCACACCATCCTACAAAAAACTTGGCAGCTTTAGCTGACAGTGTTATCCCATCAAAATACTTCTATCAAAACAACAAAACACAAATCAGACAAAACTGGACTGCATGCTCCCAGAGGGCCCACACGCCACATGCACATGAAGTTCACTGATGATATCAATTCTCAAGGATTGGCTAACAATAACGGCAACGAACAATAAGATGGAACAAGCAAGCTATATAGTTGACTGATATTCCGCTAGATATATAGGTGACCCAACAGTTAAAAGCTTATCTCAGTTGGTCAGACTTTGCGTGGTCATACCTGGAATATTAATCCAACAATGGTGGTTCCTGTCTTCCGAAATGAAGGTGGGTTAACCCCCTTCTTTGCAAGCATGTCATTTCTTCTGCAAAGATCAAAGCTAAATCCACCCTTGGGAGGAAGATCTACCATTGCTTTAGACATTCTCGATTCCAATAAACCTACAGATAGATATTCACAAGTACATTATAGAAGGGGCCCCAAACCTCATGATTTTTACCAAACTGGATTCATTACAAAGAGACACCGTGAGCAAAGACATCTGGTAATGTTCGTAACCTTGATTACTGGGTTAAACTAGACATTTAAATCATGCGTGATAAAGAGAAAATCTCTAAGTGGATCCTCCATAATACAGTTCCGGTCTAAGATCATTTTGACGTGCATAAACAATTCAATACAGAGTGCAACCATCTATTAGGGTTTCTCTTCATCCCACACAGATAAGGGATCATGAGAAACAATAATGCAGCAAATCAAATTCAGATGCAAGAAATTTACTCCCCCAAGGAGTCCTTTCCATTCTACAACTGACACAAAACTGAGCCTATTAGCTACCAAAATCATTGCCCAATGACCATAGCAACTATGACCAAAATATATGCTGACTTGATGACTTGACCTTCACCTAACAAATCTCCAATTCGCCAAAACCCGAAGCTCCCTTTTCCTGTACAAATTAAACCCATCTGTAAACCACATCCGACAACGAACAGAGTCGCTGCGTTTTACTCTGCTCACGCTCTCACAGTCCACTCTGCTCATCAATTTCACATTTTTCGAAGACCCAAATCATTCGAAAGAAGGAAAAATCGACCATTTCAGTCATCAACTGACAGATGGCGAAGCTCCCCTTCATTAGACGATCAATGATTCTACTGCGAACGCGCATCTCCGTATATAGAGAGAGAGAGAGAGAATGAGAGACTCGAACATCATTACCCGATGAGAATACGGATCGTTGAAGTGACGCGACGAAATGGCGAGAGACTAGCGGGTGGAATTTGCAGTGAAAGCAGCAAACCTGAACGATCGGAGAAAAGAGAGACGGTACGAGAGATGCACGAGAAGGCAACCTGAACGACACGAAACAATGCGTTTCGAGGGGAGGACTTTCATTTTGTAATTTGTCTTGGATGTCTAAACAAGCTCTGCGAAGGGCCCAAAAAAAAAAAAAAAAAAAGGGGGAGGAAGGGGGAAGAAGAAGAAAGTGTCTGAGCCCGGGTTCGAACCGGGACCTCTAGTGTGTGAGACTAGCGTGATAACCGACTACACCACCCAGACATGCTTGTTCGCCTCGATCATTTTATTTTAATTGTTCTATCTTGTGCTGATCTTAAGAACCAAAAACCATCGCCAGTGCTTTGAATGGTCAGAGAGCTCGAGCGTTCATTCATGTATTGTCAAAAAAGCCATGCACAGCCTACAAGCATAGCATCGCGCATAATATCACTATCGAGGTAGATCGCCAATTCAAACCATGTCACATCACTTGATATATCAATTTGTTTATACCGTTCGGTGTACCAGCGTTGCTCGTCTCGAGATAAAGGCACCAAAAAAATGCTCAAAGACATTGCACTTCATGCGGCTATCATGCGCGCATGGCCTGGTGTAATTACAGTAATCCCTCCGAATCAAAATCAAAGATTGAAGCATTGTCCCAGTAATTCCTAATTCAGCATCGAAATCTATGCTGAAATCTGTACCGGACTCTACAATCGGCGACCGCAATACTGTGCAGGGGGATCGCCCTCGACCCAACCCGTTCACGATGTAAGAGCTTTTTCACACCACGAGAGGTTTCCATAGAAAGCTCCCGAAACGACTAACGCTAATTTGGCCCTTGCTTTTCAATCGCACAAAGGGTATGTATCTCTTATCTCGAGGAAATTGAAAACAGAGAAAGAAACCAAGTAGGCGATATTATTCACAAAAGCGTGTTTGCCCTCTGTAGCTTTGACCAGTGAGTAGCGTCTTTGAATGAAGGGCCCAACTTGAGAAGAGCAGCGTCTCATATCTTCTTTGTATTTGAGTCGATTCACGTATCTTGAATGGCTGAAAGTTTAAGTTTTCTCGCCTTTTCCACTGCTCGAACGTAGTAATATAATCTCCAGAGTGTCCTGTTATCCTGGAAATGGAGCATTTCCGTATTAGTATGGCGAGGCCGATATCCATTCTTGGACAAACTTACACTGCATGACCTGTCTTACCTCCTTTTCTAGGTCAACAGTGACAGCATCACGGAGATTGGTTTTCGAACTATCACTACGTCCGAGAATTCCCACCACTCGTTCAAGATTGTCTTGCGGTAGGTTCCGAATTAGTTTCTGAAGCTGTATCTTTTCTTTACGGGTCATTGACCTGCTAATGGAATTTTCAGTATCCCCAGTTAGAGGCCACCTTGAAAAAACTTCAAATAAGTAACCAAAGCAAGTATAAAAATCATTCAACCCCTTTTCAGTTTCAGAATATCAAAGTTCACCACCATCACAAAAATCGGTATCAATACCACATTTTCAAGACCAACAGACACTATCAAACAAAGATACCCTCATTCTCCGTTTTACCTTTCTTATAGACGTGCTGTCATGAGCACTGATCCCAAGCTTGAGGATGAAAAGCGGAAGAGAAGAAAAGAGCAGTGGAGGAAGAAGTCAATAACCATCTATAAATTTCACAACGTGAAAGTGAGAGAGAGTATGTTCAGAAGTGTGAAACTTAATTACAACGAGGACTTTTGTGAATGTCTGGCAGGCAAGGGAGGAGCTACTCCACCTTAAGCACACCTACTCCTTCATGCTAGTGCTTGGTGCACAATATTTCCAAAACTTAACAAAACATTTCTTAAAGCAAGCCAAATCTACGATTAAGTCCATGGAAATACAATTGCACTTGCCTGCACTTGGATAGAGCATTATCAAGAAGTTCTTCGAGCTGCTTTCCCATATACTCCAGCTATGAACATTGACGCAAAGAGTAAACCTCTCATGTCACCACGTAGTCCAGTAAAAGAGCCAGCATTGTAAATACAAAGAGAGAATGAGTTTCAGAAGACTACTTTACTAGCGTGTTCATCAGAGTATTTCTGCAGCATCTGGTCAACACGTAACTGGTCACTTGCCAGCAAAAATTGCAGATCAGCGTTGACCTGAAGGAAGTAGAAGCTTAAATGAAGTCTCTTATAAATTCCTCATAAACAAGCAGGCATGTTATAAGAGCTCTCTTAGCAAACCAACACCATGTCACCTTTTTACTGTGAATATACTATTTTCGACAAGTATAAAACTAATTGCTCCTTAACAATGATGGGTCTCCTAACAAGGAGAGGAGGAGAAGGACGAGGAGGGAGGAGTTTTGTTGCAGGAAAGGGGAGCTATTCTCCTTTTCCATGGATTGATTCATGTAAATGATCAATATGAGATTGTTATCGACATAAAATGATAAGATCCAGGAAAGAATGCCTTACATCTTTGTTGGCTGCCTCATTTGAACCAAAAAGGTGTTGTTGCCCCTTCACTTTGACATCTAGAATGGTTGCACAGATGCTGAAAAAAGAGGCTCTAAGGAAAGATTCATAAATAATGGAAAAATATTTCATACTTGGAAAAAATGCAAAATAGAAAGCAATTGGACCTTGGACATTGTGGACTTTGGGCATGGAGCAGACCTTGTCTCAACAGCACTAACTTTCTGCATTTCTACCCAATCCATTTTGAGAAAACTTTTAATCGGGTTTCTTTACCAGCAGAACCCTGCATGTGGATTAGGGACACAGAACAGAACAACATCCACGTAAGAGAGTTGGTTAGATTTTCTTAATGTGGATATCAAAGCAAGAGAAGAAAGGAAGAAACCGGAAGAAACCAGAAGAAAAAGTACATCTTTGCTTGGTTTCAATGAACAGGACTCTCATGTTCAGAAATGCTCGCTGAGGAAGAGGAAGAGGAATATATTTCTTCTTATGGGCTTCCTCCCCTACATCACCGTGAGATGAGGCAGCTGAGCAAGCGAGTTGTGTGCCTGCTGCTTCTCAAGTGTGCTTGTAACTGATGCAGCTTAATCACTGGTTCATGCATCTGATCAATAAGCAAAGATTTTCCAAGTCCAAATTAGGGCTATTATGTACTATTTATCTAACTCAACACAACACGGGGACTTTTTCCAGGTAGTTGAAAGACTCAGAATTTGTTTCTTCATGCAAAGAAACAAGGAGCAAGGAACATCTCCAACACACAAAAGAGATGAAGGTAGGGGTAGGGAGTCGGGAAATCTTGATGATTCTTGCTTTAAACGAATAATTTCAAAACGTAGTTGTCTTGGAAATTTTGATTAAGCTTTGCCGAGCAGATACTTGTTGATCGACTAGCCAAAAG
Organism: Psidium friedrichsthalianum; assembly: GCA_019149425.1. Classification (NCBI taxonomy): domain Eukaryota; kingdom Viridiplantae; phylum Streptophyta; class Magnoliopsida; order Myrtales; family Myrtaceae; genus Psidium; species Psidium friedrichsthalianum. The sequence goes on from JAGVVM010000006.1 coordinate 20,397, forward strand.
CAATCAAAGATGCAGTATGTAGAACTCTTTTGTGTTTAACGCGAGTTCCTCCCTTCCAGCTGAGCACCAGAATTGACTTACATGCCTTTACACTGCAAGCCGCCAGTGGAAGAGAGGAAAAGGGGAGAAAGAAGCACTCTAGATGAACAGCATAAGGACATCCAAGAGTGGAGGTGGAAACATATAATCTAAATCATTGAAATTAGGATTTTGAGTTTGTCTGTCAGACACAAATTTGGAAATGTTACTTGGTTGTGGACTTGCTAACTATTCTCGGTTAAGCAAACAGCATCACTGGCTCATCCTGCTCTTTTTGAGCACAACATTTTCAAGAAAGAAGAGATTAGACAGAGCAACAGTGACTGCTGCAGAAAGCCAAAAGCAACATGCTTCCAATGCAAACACCAGAGCTTCATTACCGAGCTTCAAAGAGTATCAGATCACTACCTTATCTAGGCTATCCCATAGCACATTCATGTTGGCATAATCAACACCATGAATTGTTCCACATATGCACAGTGAAGGACAAACAGGAAGCTGATTTGTCACATCACTCGCTTGAATTCTCAGGGGAACAGAAAAGGAAACCAGATATACCTTGTCGACTTCACGAGAAAGGTCAAACACAGCCCGTCTAAGAAACAATCTCAGTCTCTCCCTCCTTGTATCTGAAATACCAGGGGCTATTCCATCATCAAACAATGCACTGGAAGTAGAGCAACCATCACCCTTTTTGCCATCATAACCAGAGGTATCTGCATCCTGGCCTGCAACTTCTCCCAGTTTCCTCAGGGATGGCGGGGAGGTGTCTTCAGAGAACAGAAAATCATCGTCTTCACCTAGCAAGTCGGCTACTCCGCGAGAACAAAAACCAAAAACATCCGGCCCCTCTCCATTCCCCTCCTCCGGATCAATGGAAGCCATGAGAACTTCAAACGTAATGAAGCCCCACCGCCGCACCTTACAACACACAACCCATCCCCACATAACAATTTGAGTGACATAAGATTAGCTAACTGCATTAGCAAGAACAAAATAAAAAACCTAAATAATCACCGAACTACTAAAGAAACAAAAACGAACCCTCGCAATCCATTGTTCACTTAGATACTACGAGGTTCTGCCACCGCACAGGTGGTAGACGTCATGGCAAACAAGCTCACGGAAGACAACAAACGGACAAATCATTCACTCGTCGGATGCTTTTTCCTTAGATTTTCAACCGAACTCGACGCAAGCTACCGCCTTTTTTTCCTTCTTCTTTCCCTTTTCGCGCTCAATTCAAACCGATTCGGATCGAACGAAAGGCGAGTCATCAAATCAGACACGGTCACGACAAAAATCTAGCGGCGCTACAGAAAGGCGAAGAACGGGACGAACCGAAGAGAGGCTCGATTCGCTTCACCGAGTACGTACCTCGCTGGCTGCCCACAGTTGAGACCTCGAAGCTTGAAGTTCGGGAAGATGAAGGAGGCCCCATGCAAGGATTGAGTCCGAGCTCGAAACGAGTCGGTGATGGAACTCGGGCGTGGCGACTCACTCTCTACCGATTTCTGTGACTACCGACTCCATACACAGTCGTAGAGGCGCCAACGCAAAGGGCGTTTGGTTTTACGTTATTCCCTTTTGTGATTAGCGATGGCGGCCTATTTGTACGCAATTCATCTGAACAATAAATCATTACGTAAAAATGAATGATTCAGAAAAAAAATTCGTAAAAATAATCAATTATATAGTTTGAAATAATAAATAAATAAATAAATAAATAAATAAATAATATTTTTATTATCGATTACAATTGGTATATGATTTTTTTTAGAACGATGAGAATATCTTACGTTCGTTCATCTATGTAAGCAATAAAATTGGTCATTTTCAAGAAAAATAATTATAAAATTATTTATTTTTGGCAAAATAATTAGAGCCATATTACCCCGAACGTTCTCTTATAACTTTATATGTTCCCTTAGCATGCATAATGCATATGACTTCGAAGGGGTTGAATACGTATTTTCATCTTTTTTATGGATTTTCTCGTTTAGTTTTGATTTCAATAACAATGTATAATAAAAAAGGAAAAATAAATTAATGGAAATATCATTATCGGAGTAATTAAATGTACATATTATATGTAAAAGAAACAAAATGTAGAAATTGATAAAAATACTAACGGAGCTAATATAAATTTTTAAGTAAAAAACACTATTAAGTAAAAAGGGAAAATGCGTCAATGAATAAAATAAAAAATGGATTATGTAAATTTAAATGGTTAATTTATGTAAAAAAATGGTTGATCAACAAAAAGTATTTTTTTGGACCAAAAATAGAAAGTATTTTAAAAGATCACTTAAGATTTAGGTTAATTAGAATTGTTAAGTTAGAATTGTCATGGAAGTATCCAGTTTAATAAAATCATTATAATGATTTACTCTTATATCCAACGATGTTTGGACAATAATTTGTGACATATTTGTAGAAACAAAATGATGTTGAAATCACTTAACAATAAGGGGACCTTTTATATCACGTTATTTTCACTCTTCAAGTAGCTTTACACACGCCTTAATATTCAATAATCCAAAATAACCTTTTTCGAGACTTCATTTATGGTAAGATTGGTGAAAAAGGAAAACATATACGTAGTATAGATCAATCAATCTAACGATTTTTATCAACCTTTTCTAAACTATTGTTTTCTTCTTCTTTGGGTTTTAAATCAGAAAAGTTTACATGTTCGTTGCTTTTTCACAAAAATAATTTAAAATACAGGTGCTTTTAATCGATTTAATGATCAAGAGTCTAATTTAGAAAAGTTTTGATAAAGTACATTTGCTTACCGGCCTATTTAATATATGCTATTTTCTTGTGTGTTTGGACTTAGAATCTTGAACTGATGCGCCCCTCGTTTTATTCTTTGGGCAATCCAATGACATACTGGAACAGGTAAATTGGGTAGGCCTTGAGATTTCCGTTTATTTGTTTTGTGAAAAATAGATAATTTAGAGTTTGTTTGTTTTGCGAAAATAAATAATTTGAAGTTAATTTTCTTTAAAATAATGGCACGTGTCACTTGAAGTACTTACTCAATGGAAAAAGATATCATTATTAATAATAATTACGTCTAAATATTTTCATAGACGATAATTTTCTTTTTCATTCGCTCATTTTTTAAACGATAGAAGCGAAAACGACCCTATGCTTTGATTTGCCAGCACCACGCCCATATCTCATCAAGGCTTTCACATTGCGTTTCAGATGAAGTTCTGTTGATGGCGTCATGGTGAGTGAAGCAGGTGACAGAGAGAGAACAGGAATGAATAATAATGGGAAAGATGGGCCTTCAAAGGAAGGATTCAACTAATAACTCTCGTGTAATTTGTATTCCACTTTCTTTCTCCTTGTTGTATCATGTGTAATGCATTTTGCATTGAAGAGTATTATCCAAAAAAGGGTCAAAAAATGGGGGAAAAAATGGAAAATGGGACATGGTAGTGAAATTCTTCATATATCATCATCATCTGAGCCTTCAGCAGAAACTGAAGCTGGTTTCCTAGGATTGCTGCTCATGGTCTCTCTCTCTCTCTCTCTCTCTCTCTCTGGTATATCATCTATCTGCATATGATTTAACCAAATTACTCCTGGAAGAGTCAGAAATACTGAGCAGAGCCTTGCACCAGGGAAAAGTTAGGCTTGTGCTCACTGTATTCGACGATGGCCGACGGCGGGAGTTGCCCGGTGCTTATCTCGTGCACTGTCGCGAATAGCGGGAACAGCTCTAGCCACCCGCGATGGCTCAGAACCTCGTAAAGCTCTCTCGCAGTAGACACGCCCTGAAACATAATTGCGGTAAAGAGTAAAGATCGGATGATTAAGAGACCCAAATCCGCGGCTATGAGAAGATAGGAGTAATAAAGCAGAGTTCAACTTTAAAAGTGATGGGACCCCCATATTAGCATGATTACGTTGGAAGTGCGATGATCACGTGAGACATTGTAAGTCAATAATGTAAAGCAGAAGGAGAAAGGACAATTTCGTATGATCTGCCAATGCTGGTGCTCTCTGTTCATTAGATGCGGCAACTGCAGGTTTTTACAGTGAAGCTGCCAGAAATGTCTAGTTTTCCAGCAAATCTTCATTTCATTGCCGTTCAATTCTATCCATTTTCGCTCACCATTAGACAACAATCCTAATCCTAATCATTGCAGACCATAACATTTTGAATTTGTTCATTAGACTTCAGCCTGTACCTGTAATTTTTGTCCCTGCAGCATCTCTGCTTCAAGTTCGTCAAAAGACCTGAAGATGAACAACAAAGTCAGAACCATCTTGAAAACCATTCAGTCACCGTGCTATGCTAAGCTAAAGCAAAACCTTTTCCCCCCATTCTTGGCAAAAGCCTCTGCCACTTTCCTGTTCCTTCCTCCCACTGCGAAAAGTTATCGGTCATTCTGTAAGTACGGATTGGTTTTTTCGTCGTAGATGAATGTCACTACCCCAATAAGGGACAAGGATGTTTTTTTTATCATCTTACAACAAGTTGTGATGAGATCAGCTACGCCACAGCTCTCGAAGAAGGTGGTATCCTTGACGGACGGAAACAAAAGCTTCGAAAAGGCCTTCATCTCTCTCAGACCAATCCTCATTATTGCAGCCTAAATGAATCCCACAAACGAGTCACATCCTCAAAGAAAGGTCGGATGCATGGTACCAAATAGCTCACTGCATAGAGATAACATCGTCGAGGAACATGATTGAACCATGTGCACTCAGTCACTCACCTTCGTGTTATTTCCCATCTCCAGACCGTCTACAAAACCTGTACATTCATGCCACCACATTGTCTTTTACTGTATAGTCCCTCAATTGACATGAAGCGAGAAGTGAAGTATCATCTCATACCTGCTGCTATTGCCACAACATTCTTCAGGGTCCCACATAATTCCACACCTTCCACATCTTGGACCTATTTGTCTCGCAAAAGGAAAGGCTATCAACAATCTCTTCTAAGATTAGATGTTAAGACTAGAATATTGGGAATTGGTACTAGGAGGAGCCAATCCTAAGATTTCTAGTGGTTATGGTTCCTCCTAGTGCTGGCCAGTTCAAGATATTTTACATCCACCATGCAAGTATCGAGATGATCTGATATTACCACATCGGTAACAAATCCGGCCCCCATCTTTTCACTTATCGGGGAAAAAGAAAACCAGATGATTTGTACTCACAGGTGAGACCATGAAGTATGGAGTGCTAAAAAGTTGAACCCACTTTTCTGCAATCTCTCTGTTGTCTCTATATCCAACTGTCGCTTCGCTGAACTTTTCCACAGCAATCTGCCAAAATTCACGAGTCATGTGAGCCTAGCAGAGAACATGTCGCTCCCGGGACCTTTTTAATGAAAAGGGAAGCAGATATCCAGCTACCTACCTCATTTGCAATGTTGGCTCCCATAAGAACACAGCAGTTGATACCAAGCTGCTCCGAGATCAGACTCGAGATCATGCACGGCCCTTCCATTTTGACCTCCATCCCCTTGATGAGCGAAATAGCCTCCACACCCTCCTTCACCTTCCCAACAAGCCTCTTGCATATCCCCTCCATGAATTGATGCGGGGTCACGAACACCAACATGTTCGCATCCTTTACTGGATCGCATTAATACCCATTATAGCCCATCTCAACCTTAACGAAAACCACCGATGCATGATGAAATTCCAGGAAATGAACAGAATTAACATCGAATACCTGCGTTTTCGAGGTCTGGGTCCGCAACAACAGTGTTGCCAAGCTTAATTCCGGGGAGATACTTAACATTTTCCTGTTAGAGGAAGCATCGTTTTATCCGAACATTGAACAAACACACATAAACGCAGGATAACCTCAAAAAGGTAAGATCTTGAAAAAAGGACTAACGGTTACTAACATTGGTACTGTTGATGACATCGGTGAGTTTCTCCCCACTGGGCAAAATCTCCTCAAAGACCCACATCCTCACTTCATCTGAACATCATCATTAAAAGGCTCAGAGAATTGGAAAAAGAAGGGTCTTTAAAGGAACGATCCAAGGACATAATGCGACATAAGTGCGAGACACAAATCAAATTAATTAGCATAGCTGGCGGAACATCATCCCCTTCCTCGAATAAACCAGACCAACCACATCTCCCTGTAAGCCCACCAATTTTTCCTAAAACTGAATCGCAACAACCCAAACTATTCCATCCGCATCCCCACCCCCAAGATCGCCATCACATCAGCCATTACTGGATATATGCATGGCCTTACAGTGACATCATTCAAAAAGGTTAAGAGGACATGAAGAAAACGAAAGAAAGAAAGAAAGGAAGGAAGGAAGGAAGAAAGAGAGGAATGCGAGAAGACGATACCATGAAAGGAAGGGAGCCTGAGGGTGTTGGACGCGATGAGCTTGGCGGCGACACTGCCCCAGTTGCCGCTACCGACGACGGTGACCCTGGACTTGTCGGCAGCGTCTCCGAGCGGCGCGGCCTCCGTCTCCGGCGGAAGTTCTTGGGCAGGCGCCATTTGGAAGGAACACAAGGAGAGAGAGGAGAGAGAGAGAGAGCGTGCGTCGTGCGTAAGGGATGTGCTTTAGAGAGAGAGAGGGAGGGAAGGGAGGGTGGAGGGTGGAGAGGAAGTGGAGGAGATTATAAGGGGGCGAGGAAGAGGACGGTCATGGCAATGCCTGTTGGGGTGGTGGGCGGAGATAGAAAGACACGTTTCGCCACTCACTATGCCCTCCCTGTTAAATTTGGCGATCTACTCTATGCTCACCGTCTCTCTCTCTCTCTCTCTCTTCTGTGTCCGGTTCTGGGGTGGTGGTGGGATTACGCAGGCAAAGATTCAGCCCGACTGTTCCATCTTCGATTCTTCGTCGTCTTCTATCATTCATTTTTATAGGAGAGAGATGAAGAGATAGAGACAGAGAGAGACGCTAACGGATGATCCTCTTTACAGGTACCCTCGTCTTGTGCTCGCATCTAAGTTATTTCGAATTGCCATGACTTCCAACAGATTTGAGCCTGCATGGTAACCATTCTGATTTTCTGATTCTGTTTCCTAGAATAGTAAAGAATGATAATCATGTTTGGTAACGCAAATAATTCTGATTCTGATTCTGTTCCAAGAATCAGTTTTGGAGAATCAGAATCACTTTTACAGCAAAATCCAGAACAAAAAAAAAGTTGGTTCTGAAATTATAATCACTTTTGAGAATCACAAAACAGAATGAAATCTCACAATCTCTCACTTTTTTCTTTTAGTTCTCTCGTCACTTTTCTCTCAACCTAATAAAAATAAAAATAAAAATTCGAAAAAAATGATATTTTTTTAAAAAATCACAAAAATTTTAGGAAATTCCTAAAAATAGAAGAAGCTTAGATGATACTAGTTTGACCTCATTTTCATAATTTTGGACCTAAATTTCCTAGATTTCATAGATTCACTCTTTTACAAAAAATATTGCAGAAGATGAGGGCATCCAATGTGTGGATGGTAACATATATACTCGTAGTCGTGCGTCACAAAATGTGACCATCTGCACGTAGAGATGGAGCCAAACACCCACTTGGATTTAGGATAGAAGTTGCAAAATGATAGTGAAGGACTTGTATTTCGTATCAAGGAAGATAATTGGTTTTTTTTTCAATGATAATTTGATTGTTCGACTGCTATGTTTGTATGTATTGGACAACGCAACATTTAAAGAAAAAATGAGTCCTTAAATATGGGAACATGTCCCATGCTTTTAATCGAACTTCAAATGTCATGTATTAAATTTGTGTTTCATTTATTATGACACGCTAAAAAAAAATAAATGTATTTTAAATTTTTTAATGTGCATTGGAAAAGTCTTCAATTTAGAATAAAATTTTACAAAGTAATTACATAATTATTTGACTTAAATGAAAAAAATTAAGAAGAGCAACAGTTTTTCAAAATAGAATTTTTGTGCAGTTATCAACGCATTTCCGATTCTTTAAAACTCATTCAGAACAGAATCAGAAAAAGCCATTTTAATCAAAATCAGTTTTTCGAAACAGAATGGTTACCATGCAGGCTCTTAATGTCCCGAATCGTTTGAGTTCATACCAATTTCATCACCAAAATGACAAAAAATTCTAAATGAGGGCATAAGGTGCATTTGCTTTCTCAAATAAAGATACGAAATACTCCTATTTTGAAGGGCCATGGAGTCTTAAAAACGGATTGGATCTCAAGAGCATTTTCGTCATTCCTCTTTATTTTTTAAATTTAAAAAATTAGCACAAAAACACACACACACATAGACGGGAGGCGCTACTTGTGGCGTTCTCCCCACTACCGGTCAGGGCGAGGACGGATGACCCCGCCTGGGCCTAGTGGAGAGGGCCCGACCCTCTCTCAGTTTCTGGCTGGTGGGGTCGCTGGCCTTCGTCGACAACCCATCGACGGTGGGGCGGCTTCCTCCTGCCTATGTGTGTTCCTTTTTTAACTTTTTTTTTAATTTATAAAAAACAAAAAAATTAAAAAATAAAAGCGAAAATACCCTTTAGGTCAGGCTCTTATTTGAAAATACTATGTCACTTCAAATCCTATTTGAAAAAATAATAACACTTTGGACTCTTATTTGGAATCTTCCCCCTACTAGACATCTAGCATGAACTTCGAGTATAATTGATCTCATCTTATAGGTAAACTACTGATGCATAGATCTATTCCTAGTACTAAATCTAAGATTGATGTGTAAATTAAAGAATGTTCATACTACAAAGATGCATGGACGAGAAGGTTATTGCAATAGAATTGCGCATAGCTAATATGATACGGAATAGCCGATATATTTAATTGGCATCGCAACTCAAAATGGAATAGACTTTTGCGTAACAGGGGTCTAGTTAGGTATGCTATTGGGTTCAAATCCGGCATTCATCTTCGTGATCTAAGAATTGAATAGTTGATAGGATGTGATGTGCCCCTTTTATGTAGCGCCCGATGAATACGACCTGGCATAGTGTCGTGGGTTTTGATGGTTACGTAGTTGCATGGCTTATTGATTAATAACTCAAGCTTCCCATACGAATGCACATACCTGGTAAGGTCTCGTGTTTGGAGCGGAGGTGATCGACGGGCGGGCAGCCTGCTCGGCACGAAAGGCAAATGGGCAGGTTTGAGCAACGTCCTCTTGAGAAAAAGCTTTATCGCCTGACTTTGGTCTTGCCCGGACATTTCTAAATTTCTATACCATGGATGGACTTGGACGATGTACTACACCAATTCACGAGCGAGCAAAGCCTGGTCAGACTTCCGTCATTACTCTCTCGCTCATAGGGATAGGTTATATCCATTTTCCTCTTATGACCTATTGTGAATAGTGCGCGCGGCCAAGGTCTCTAGTTTTCGTGAACGTGGGATCTTGGCTACCATACAAAAAATGATTTCGATGGACGACGAACCAAAAATTTGCAGACATACCCCATTTGTGCTCTTGGGGTCCATCTAACTTAAAAGTTGGCAGAAATTTTAATTGGGGTAAGTCCATTCATAATGTCGATTTCTTAGGTTATCAGGGATGAGAAAGTTTTTATCCAATAAGGAGACCATAACCTAAATTTAAACTACATCGTTCACATGGCTCAGATAATCCAAACATTCCCATTCTTTGTGATCCACGTGGCACCCTCCTAGAGGACACTGAGTTCAGCTTTCCACGTGGAGAAAAATTTCGAGCGTAAACTAATCAATATCAAAGCCTAGGTCTGTATAACCGTGGAGATTAGTAAATAGAAGAAAACTTTGTCGGTCCAAGGGAAAGAAAGATCTCGGGATGATTCCTTTAGGCCTCTCCTAAGTTATAAAATAGTCGAAAGGTGATTACATTACATCGATTCGCGTTACGAGCCCTGCCTTTACGAACATGCAGAGGAAGCTGTTCATGCCACGCGCAGCCTATGTTGAAACGAGAAGGCGCGGGAAGCAAAAGCTGCCGATCAAGCGATTAAACTCGTGATTAAGAAGGATTAAGCGCGCACAGTTACCGATAGGTCAGTTGATTTTCGGCACTTTATCTGCTAACTCATTCAGCGATCCGAGATATACCTTCATGCTTTCTCTCTTGAGAGGCCAACTTTTCCTAAGAAACAAACCCCGTTTACACATTCCTCCTTAGAGTGACTTAGTTTTGAGAGAATTATGAACATAGACATACAAAAATAGAAGTAAAGTTAAAAAGAGAAATCGAGACATGGAATTTATTCTAGTTCTGGCTTAAATTAGGGCTACGTACAAGAGAGAATTTTACTATAATTGGCACCAACAAGTTCAAGTTAAATGCAGCTATACACTGTTAATGGATTATCACCAAGAAGGGATCATGGTGACTAAATAATTACATTGAAGCAATCCTTACGTTTGCATCAACTGTTCAAGCACCACACACCGTTAGAGGACTCTCCATTAATGATCAAGGAAAGCTTCTCACGGCTTGATTTCATTGTGCACGGGCTGCCGCCTCTGTGGTAGGTTGTAATCCTCTGACACCACGCGCGGCACCGTCGGCGGTTCCTCCCGCTCACCTGCTGCTTCCCATGTCGAGGTTGATGATGTTTGGCTCGTTGGTTTCGAAATCCATGGACTCTGCAAAAAGAAGCAAAGAGAGAGAAAATAAAGAGAAGTGTATGGGTGTTATTCCTAGATGTTAGAATGCATATGTGAGTTGTGCTAGAGAAATCCCATATCGAAAAATGATGTAGTGTATACAAGTTAATATATTCTAATTGATCAATAACTTATTGAATTAAGCTTTTGAGTGAAGTAAGTCTAACTAGATATATTAACGGCTTAGACTTTAGGCTCACTCTTGGTACTCTCCCGACGAAGTTATTGCTTCCCAACACCAGAGAAGAACATAGCAAGAACTTACATGACTAAAATCTGAAAGATGACATTCTGGAGCATGAGCGAGTGTATTTGTACCGTGGAAAATATAGGGTTTACGAGTAGATGCTCCACAAGAGGCAAGCAGGAAGAATAATCCCATGATCTTGATGAGGGCAGCGACACTTGACTTCATATTATCAGCTTCTTCTCCATAATAACTTTGCTTCCCTCTCTCTAACTCTCTCCAGAGATTTCTTGCTGGTGGCTGCAGATATATAGGAGCAGATGCAGAAGACAAAGGTAAAGAAGGACCCACGAATAAACCAAAACACATGGAGAGAGAGAGAGAGAGACAGAGAGACAGAGAGAGAGAGAGAGAGAAGGGATCGTGTGTGCTGTACCCAGTTGAGAGGCTATGGAGTTTATATTATTCGCAGGTGAATCTAGGGTTACACAGAATTCTAAGAGAAGAATCTCCGTCTGGGTTTAAGTACAAGACATGTTGGGGGTCGGGTGTCTCCCTTCTTTTTGTTCTTTTTCGGTTCAGAAGATGTGAGACCTTGAGATCTTCTTAGGATGTTTGATTCTTCCGATCACACCACGTGGGTCTAAATGATACATCTCTATCCCTTTGATCAATTATCCTGATCATTGATTCATATTAAAGAGTTCATGGTTCTGAGATTATTCGCTTATTTTATCGATGATTGAGATCATCGAGACCCTCAAAACAACGTCGCAAGGATCAGAGGATCTTCATATGTGACATCGCAAAAAGTATCCATGCTATAATTGCTTAAGGACGAGCTGATGTCTAAGTGTCACGGATCCGATTTTACTATACTCATATACCCTTGTGGGTGGAGCTTTGTGGCGTCAGGGTGATGAGTGAGCGATGCGGAAAGATGATACAACTAATTCGTGGGAATGGTGTAAGGTGGTTTGTGCATAAAAATGATACTCTTAGAAGCTCTAAAGGCAAGATTTGCCTTCTATATACAAATTGGTTAGGAGCTGGTGTCGCTCTCTTGATGAGGTCATGGCAAGCCAAAATCAGTTGTTGTACTTAAGGGTTCCATGTGTCTCACTCGACCTAATTAAATGGGATGTGGTATAATCCAATACGTAGATTCGATTTGCCGTATTGTTCTCAGGAACAACTAAAGAATGAAGGCTAGCCTGACGTTCATGACTTGTCAGACGCCACCAAACGGCTATTCTGAGGCCAAGAGTCTGTTGGCCTATGACATTAGCATAAGATTTTGTTGTGCGCTTCTAGCGCCCGAATTGTTAACACCTCAACCTAATTTATATGAAGCATTTCCTCATTAAAGATCATATATAACCGAGTTAATCATATGTCTGATTGACACAAGTCTTTATTGGATGTTGAATTTATAGTTAATAGAATTGTTAATGAATTTGACTTATCGATATAAAACACGAGTGTATTATAATTAATGCTTTCTTCTTCTTCTTTTTAACTCAGATCAACCAAAAAGCACAAAAAAGTCAAATTAATTTTAAAAAATGGCACCAACTGGACATGAACTATAAATAATAGACCCTTTGGCCAAGAGGCCTGCTCCAACGAATGCTAACTTCCTACTTATTAATTGATCCAACCCTAATCCGACAAAAAGCACTCACCAAGCAAATTTCCCTCTCATTCGCCAATTGACCCGGACATATTGAGACAAGCCCGACCAATATTTTTTTTCACCAAAAATAGCATGAAAAATTTCCTGTCCTGTCTCAACTGAAAAAACCGACACTTGTCCTTTTTCATGTGTCCTCCTCACATTCTCCTACTTTCTCTCCCTCCCCAAACCCTATAAATTCCATTTCCCACCCCCACCGTTTCCTCATTCTTTGGTGCTGCAGTGTTTCTCTACATTACATAGAGAATTACTGCATTCTCGAGGATCACAATTACTAAAAAAAATAATAACCCTCAAGGTTAAAATGGCCCGTCAACTAGTCGTATTGGCCTTGATCGCTGTGGCGATCGCCGGTTCCGTCTCCGCCCAGGGGCCCACCGCCGCCCCCGCCTCCGCCCCCGTGGCCTCCTCCTCCCCCAAGGCACCCGCGGCCGCCCCCAAGGCATCGGATGCCGCCGCTCCCCAGGCATCGGGATCCAGCCCTATCTCCGCTGCTCCTGAGGGTTCCATTGCCTCGTCCCCGAACTCCTCTGAGGGCCCCACAGCATCATCCCCCAACGCCGACCTCGCATCGCCTCCCGCCCCCGGGAGTGAGGCCTCCGAGGGACCCATCGCCGACGGCGGTTATGCCCCGATTGAAGCTCCCGCGGCTGCCAAGAACGGTGCCTCTGGCCTCAAGGTCTCCGCCGTCGCTGGCGTTGCCGCTGTGGCTGGTGCCTTCCTTTTCTAAATGGGTGTATAAGGCGGGAGACGATCGTGTTGAGTGAATAATTTGTACTGGAGTAAGGAGAAGCTTTGTGTTCTTCTTACTGAATTAGGACCAACTGACAAATTCATGATCTAAATATTTGCGCCGTAGATTTTTGTCCCATTTTTCAAACCATCCAATCACCGGCCAATATCAAAGAAACACTTTTGACCTTAACGAGGAATATATCCATATATATTATATACAACAGATACTTGTTATTGGCCCGCTAGCCAAAGAAGAATAAGATCATAGAAAGTGGATTCGCGTGCAATCTTAAAGGTGAGGTAATAAGGAGAACGTTAATTTCATTTGTAATAAATAAGCTTGACTTTTTTCATGATCGGATCATAGCCAAGAACTTTAGAAAGATTCAGACATCATGATTCTCTCCTTGCTCTGACTTCATCGTTCCGCTGAGCGAAAATTTAAGTACGACAACAGAATTGTCTCCATTTTAATTGGTTTATCATCGGGCGTTTGAAAAGGGTGATTCGTCATAGTTGTATTAGTTTTGCAAAAGGTTTGATGTGACCAGAATCATAAATGGATGGTCAATTAGGATTAACTATTCAACATTCCTACTCTCCCGCCCTTCGTTGCGGCACATATCGTAGGTTTCAACAATTCTTTTTTCCCCCTTACAAAGTGAGTTCGCACACGTCAAGCCTTAATCATCCTTCGTGGGAGAGATTTACCAAATAAAACGATTAATAATTTGGATCGGAATCCTCTCAGGTTAGCATCCTCTAAATTGAGGTAAAGTCGCTCTCTCAGATCTGTACAAAATGGATGACTTGGATCAATTGCGGGCGATGGGACGGTGTACGAGCTGCGACGACAGTGGGCGCTCGACGGTGGCAGCCAGGCAGAAGATGGGATATATATATATATATATATAGAGAGAGAGAGAGAGAGAGAGAGAGAGAGAGAGAGAGAGAGAGAGAGAGAGAGAGAGAGAGAGTGTAGAGGAATGAGGATAGGGTTTGCTCTCTTTTGGTGCGGGGCGTGTAGTGGGAATCCCTCAAAAGAGAGGTTATTTTAATCCTAGGATTAACTGGATCATGTAAACGACCCTAGGGAAAAGTTCTCGATCGAGTTTCTTCCTCATTTCCTTTTTCTAAGGGTTTCAGAGGAGATCAAGCAAGTGTCGTAGGCCAGCAGATTCTTGTCCGCGAAATAGCCCGTAATCGATGGATCAGTCATGCAGGAGCATCTAAGTGCAGTGTCATAGCGCACGTGAAATAATTTTCTTGGTTCTAGAAGTTAAATGAGTGTGTTTCTTCCCCTGGCATGCACGCTTGTTTTACTTCATGGTTCATAAACCAAGTCTCGATGGGACATCAGGACACGAACCGAGGTTGTGTCCCCACTCAACGTGCAATTTGGCCCATGATTGACGGACCCCGACCAACTCAATGTCATCCACTTTATTCCTTCGGATGATCCCAACTAAGGTCTCGTTTTTCTCCTTCTGTCCTCTTTTTTCTTGCTTTCACGTTAAGAGAGAGAGAGAGAGAGAGAGGATAAACGAAATTTCCCCATTTCACGGAAAATAAAATTAGGCGGACGAGAGAAATTTTAATCAACGCTTCTCCTCTTTAATGAGAAACATCATACTACAGCCAAGACAAACATCCTTGCTGATCATTGACCAGATAGAGAGAGAGAGGTCGTTAAACAAGTCGAACTAAAAAAGGACAAAAGAAAAAAAAGAAAAAAAAACTAACGACAATTGCCGCTTAATTTGATAAATAACCATGCGCGGAAAGCGCTTCATTTCGATAGTGATTAATTAGTTGATAATGCCCCAGTAAATAAGGATAGCCAACCGCCGGCCGGGCAAAGGTGGGGGGATCAGCACCGGGAGCCCCTCCTGCAATTGAGCGCGCCGGCGGTGAAGGTCATGGAAGCCACCATCGACGACGGCCTCCCGCTGAGGCTGGAAGCCCTCGAGTACTTCGACGATGCGCCTGCCCCCGTCTGCCGGAAGAAGGCACCGTTCAGCAACATGTCGCCCTCTGACCTCCAGTTCCACTTCCTCCACTCGCTCTCCGGCGCATCCTCGTGCTTTGTCACCTATGGAAACACGTGCATGCAACGGGATTATCCCAACTTTTCGAGATTATCATCAACACGGATAAAAACCTTGAAGTTTAACTATACATATCTAGTGCATCGGGTTAATCCTAGAGAAACCGACCGAGAGCATGGTTAAACGTTTGATTTGGATGCAGCGAATCTAGTATTTAGATCAGAGCGTCTCTACACTCGAAGTAAAACTCAGGGGCCACGCCCTCTGGATGTTTTTTTTTTTTTGAGATGCATGTGAAAATGGGTAGTTTGTATACGTCAGTGAGTATTAGTCGAGTCGAAAAGTATATGTATTTTAGGGTATATAAAAGAAAGTAAATGTTTGTGTAGACAAGGGTAATTAAGGCAGAAAAATCTAATTGTTCACCTCCTTTTTGGATCTGTCATCAGGTGCAAGGAATCTGTTGCCTTGGCTGTAGATGGTAGGAGATGCACTCCCTCCAATGGCATACATTTCCCAATGAGTATAGTCGTTGTTCACCACATGAAAATACCCAAGCCTACATCTACAAAAAAAAAAGGAGCAACAAAAATACAACATGTTAATATAAAGCACGAGATAAAGAAAAAAGATTAACCAAGTCATGTCATTATTACACTTTTATGGTACTAATATTGAGAAAAAAATATTTAATGAGCTACTTACCTGGGCATTCTTTGGACCAAACCTTCTCCAAAATGGTTGAAAGCGACGGTGACTTGCATGTCCCTGTCCCCGGTGTAAGAGTCGCTGGAACCCAAGAGCATGACCTTGTCATGGTGCGTCATGTAGTTGTTCGATATCGTGATGGCGGTCGACCCGTGGTTGGCATCGATGAGTCCGTCGTGGCAGTTCGACAGCGAGCAGTGGTCGACCCATATGTGCTTGCTGTCGAAGATCGACACGCCGTCCCCGTCCGATTGCGTCCACCACCCGTAGTGCTCAGGGGAGTTCCTTATCATAGCGTTGCCGCTCTGCTTGCAGTCGTGGATGTGGATGCCGTGGATGATGATGTTGGTGGCGTAGTGGATGGTGATGCACGGCCCGTCGCCGATGTGGACGCTCGCCCCCCGCCCGTCGATGGTCTTGAAGGAGTTCATCACGAGCTCGTTCTTGAGCCGGATGGCCATGTCCCTCTTGAACACGATCCAGAGGGGCTCGTCCTGGATCACGGCGTGCCGCAGCGTGCCCGGCCTGGGGTTCACAGGGTCATCGTCCCCCGAGTCCGTGACCACATAGATCCGGCCGTTCTTCCCCCCAAGGGCGTTCTTCCCAAACCCAATAGCGCAGTCGGCCAGGCGCTGCCGGTTGCTCTCCCAGTTAGGGTCGCACCGCCAGCAGTCATCGATCGGGTTGCCCGAGCCGCACGAGAGGTAAGCGAGGTTCCTCCGCGACGCATTGATGCTTCTGCATCAGGCAACCAACCAACACATTATACATATCACGTCATACGAAACTTGTTACAAAAGTATAATCGATTCAAAAAAGACATGCCGACTTACCTATGAACTTCGTCTACAACGACGTCAGGGTTGTGAAGCGGAGCCGACAGCACAAGATGTGGATAACAAGGAGGGAGGAGATCAAAAAGACGAGAGGATACGTCGTATCATCGAACCCCATGTCGTTTCTTCTCCCTCTCTTGCACTAAGAGTGGTGCAAGAAGAGAGCGTTGTAAGAGGCGAGGTTAATGATGGGGGCTTGAGGCGAGAAACATGATGTCGTTTTAAAGCGGGTTGAAGCCGAAAGTAATGGCGTGATTAATCGAAGCTGGTGGGTCCAAATTGGGATCGTAATTACAGGCGGTCCTCGACGAACATTATTTTTCCAACCCCTTTAAAACTACCACTAACCGCTGATCATGCATGCACGCCCCCCTTGGTACAAAAAAAGAAAAAATTCAAATTTCCCAAGTCAATTTCCAACCACCCCTTTCCGCATTCCCACGTTATATGAGAAAATTTAGGTTTATTTAACATGAAAGATGACTCCAATTCTTGGTCATAAGACGAATGTGTTAGGATTCGACACACAATCAAATCGAAGTAAAGCGTAAATCGAGATATGAGATTTTATCATAATTCACTTTTAAATTATGGCTACGTCCAGTAGATATTTTATTCTGGTTCATCCCCATCCGCTCAGTATGAAGTGGAATCCACGGGTTTTTTCCGTCACAGGGGACTATGAATTAGATCTTAACGATAAGCTCTGTGTTTTTGGCTTAGCGTAAAGCTATGTGTTTGCAACTTCCGGAAAAAAAGAGACAGATGGTCCGTGATCCTCTCGACAGACGGACGCAAACATTTTTACCTTTTATTCTTTCTAGGAGGGAACAAAAGTGAAACATGGGGCGTGGGCCGGAAGACACAAGATCATGAGTTGTGTTGACTTTCGCATCAGGATGTGGTAAGAAGAGGAGCTCCGGTTTCCCCGGGCGTTTGACTAACGTTAACAGCTTAATTTGTTAAAAGTGTACGTCTGATGTTCAATTTAGTCCTCGTGTCCCTACGCCATGAACAGTGTCCCTTGACCCAACTCGAGAGAATATTATTGACCAAACCTATCCCCGTTTCCTCCCATCGGCTGGCCCTTTCATCCACTAACTGCGGAGCAACACCCTTGTGTTCTGAGTTTTTGCTTGACTAAGATCCGAACATTGGCCTCGTTACTAAGTTAGTTCCCAGATATGAATTTCATTTCGAGGCATGTGTGTTGGCTGGCCCAACGAGAGAGGACACATAGTCTGAAATGTCAATGTTATCCCACGTTAATGGGCATGTCAAAAGTGGCGAAACGACCGTGTTAACATAGGAACAAGAAAAAGAAAACATCTTTTAGCCAACTCCTAATCATCCGAGCCCTCTTAAATGTTGAGTGGTGGATCTCTCTCACTCCAAAAATTAGCTCAAAGAGTAATCTCTTCTCACACATCGAGCTTAGGTTGGAGCAGCAACAGCAACAGCAACAACCCTCTCCAAGCGATCGTTAAGTTCAGACATGTTGGTTACCTGAGCTCTGATACCAGTACTGGATGGTATTGAGTTTCTCTCCCACCTTCAAAACTAACTCAAATGGTATAAAACTAATCACTAATTTCTTCCGCAACTGATATAGAAAACACCCGACTAATGCATGTCTAATCACGATATCCACTGTCCGACTTCGATCAAGCAACCATCAGGGGACGTGAGTTCCTTGAAGTGGGCCCCCTGAAAAGTTCCGGCTTCGCGAGACTCGGAAAGCTCGTGCTCGTCCCAGCGTCGCTTCATGTTTCGATCCAGCTGTTATTATAGCCGCGCGCGGTTCGCGTCAACACAAAGATAGAATCGAGGGAGCCGAACTCGGAAACGGCCAGCACATCCTACGGTTCTAACTAACGACAAAGGTTTTTTTTTTTTTTTTTGCATGGGGGGACGTCGTAGAATTGGAAGTACAATTCGTGCCCCCCTCGGCCTTTCGATAATCAATGATTGCCGGGCGGGGACATGTTCTTCAACGTGAAGGGACAAAAGCAGAGACCGCTGCAAACGATACCGTCAATTCGATGACGAAAGGCATGGAGATCAGCTGTGCAGGTTTGACAAAAAGGAGGTGGTGCAAAGCCCATCAAGCCGCGTTACGCTCCCTAGACTTTTCGACTTTTTCCTAGGATGCCGAACGGACCCCAAGAAATAAAGTAATTTATGTGTTCTAGTTTGGCCCCAAAAAAAAAAAATAAAAAGTACTTAATGTTTTGTCTTTCAGTTAATTTTTCAAGACCCAAAAATCAGTTCTTCTCGAAGCGAATTTTAAATAACAAATTTTTTTTTTTTTGAGATACAATTTGGATGGCAAGGCCAAAACATTTCGGGTCATCAATAGTTTATATATAAAATTTCAAAGCACACCCGCCAAAGCTGTGGGCATTTGGTCTAGTGGTATGATTCTCGCTTAGGGTGCGAGAGGTCCCGAGTTCAATTCTCGGAATGCCCCTTTGCTTTTATTTTTTTTTCCTCTTTTTCACACTGTTTTTCCCTGGACTTTATCCTAATTAGAAAGACAAAGCTCCACCCCGGGGGGAAGGGGGCGGGACGACATTTACAAGCTGCTTTGTATACACAAACTGACAGGTGAATCTTTGAAGGATGATTTTTCAATCTGTGGGTGATTAGTGAAGTAGAGTTTGTCCACACGGAGTCACGGCAAGCAGAGATCAACCTTTGGAAGCCGAGTTCATATGAACATTACCAACAACTTAGCGACAGTCAAATTTTGAACCTATATGATTCAACAGAGTCTTCTCATCTCGGGATTGAATGGAATGGGTCTCGGTTACAGTCCAATGCCAAACAGATCGAGTCGAAATGACTTTTCTCTCTCTTTCCTTAAGCCATACAAAGCACAAACACAATGAGATGCTAAACGACGCTCTATCTAAATCACCGTCTCGAAAAAGGAGGCGGACCATTTGACGAACTCATTCAACTCACCGCTTCAAAGACGGAATTATTCTTGAACTCGAATGTAAACAGTTGATGATGAGGAGGAGAAGAGATAGGACAGAGATCTAAACTCGCGCAATGGAACCTGTACATACATCAAAGACGCGGACGCGGCTTCGACCTGCATGAATATGTTTGGAAAGTCGTGTGAAATGGAATAGTAAAGCCGATCACGGATAACAGAGGGAACACATTTGATTAAGGAGTTGTACAAAAAACATGGGAATGAACTTATAGAAGCAGAACTAATTGAAGCCATGTTGACAGAAGAGGGAGAGCACAAGACTGGCCATGCACAAGCCCTTCCTGTGCATGCTCACTTGTGCTCTCTATCTTCTGTCAACAAGCACCCCATTCACACTCATCCAGAGCAGCTCACACCTGCCTGCCTCATCCACCACATGAACACGAACCCTTTCTGCACAAATTTCACAAGAACATCAAAGTAAACCAAATGGAAACAGAGAAAAGTCATCTAACCCATGAAAACTAGTGGTGGCCTGATGGTTCCTCTAGCTTTGACTATGTCAATTCTGATTGAAATCAAGAAAAGTTGGGACCTTCCATCATCCGACACAGCTTGTGGTTCTGTGGTTCTTCTGAGGGTAGAGAGAGAGAGAGAGAGAGAGAGAACAGGAGCAGAGTTCACGTTGGCCCGGTTGTGGTTTTAAAAGGTACACTGAAACTAAACTGGGCTGAATTTTTCCTGTGGGGATGAGATCATGAGATGAAGAGGAGAAGAGGGTATTGAAAATCATGACTATTACTCATTCAGTTTGAAATGAAGTCGGCATCAACTTGAGGAAAGCAAGTTTCTCTCACTTTTCTTGGGTCGATGATGGCTTCCTGTGAGCTGTACAGCTCTGTTGGGTCACTTGCAAGTGGAGTACCTTAGGAAAGACTCATTTATTTATCACCAAGGGCAAGTCGATGATCTCCCACACAGTACACACCTCTCTCTCTCTCTCTCTCTCTCTACGACCAGACAACATCAATGTTCTGTTCTAAGCAAATTGGTCGTGGCTAATTGATGCCATCTCACAAGGTTGAGCTTCGAAAGAGGAATCAAACCTTGCGAGCCTAGTCAAACAAGGTTTTTCGAGTGGTCTTGGCGTACGCGATTCGCGCAAAACTGGGCACCTTCGGCTTGGGCTGTCAAGCTCAGAATGGCGTGACCTGACTAGTCAGACGAGCAGTGGAGCCAACACGCTTTGTAAGCTTCAATCCTCGCGGGGGTCAAGAATCGGCGTTAGATCTAACCAACCGGGCGAATTCATGGCCAACCACTATGTCTCCATCGCCATGAGACATTAAGGAAGTATGTCACATTCAATTTGCTGATAATTTCGACCAAAAAAAAAAAATCGCGGATAAGATCTTGGCATCATTTTCCTTAAATCATCTCTCACCTGTAAAATAGCCTTGTAGCCACATGTTTGAGCTCTTGTTTGGCCCAAATTCATCCTTTATTAAGGGTGTGCAACCAGACCGGATTTACCCGAAATTCGGATTGGACTATCGAAAAACAGGGTTGGAAATCGATTCCTATTCAAATCGGTTTGGGAACCAATTCCAATTTTTGATAAAGGGTTGAAACCGGTCCGGTTCCAAGTTCCAGGTGAAGACCCACCCGAACCGATTTTAGAATCGATTTTTAGACGCTATTAAAAAAAAAGGGCTAACTCTTCACTTGCCAACAGCCTTGCCTCATGCTCACCTTCTTTGTTTCGTATTTCCCATCTCATCGTGTTCTCTCTCTCTCTCTCTCTCTCTCTCTCTCTCTCTCTCTCTCTCTCTCTCTCTCTCTCTCTCTCGCATTGTTGCCACGATTGGCTCGCCTCTTGTTGTCGCCATCATCTTTTACTTTGGATCATTTCATTGATATTCATATTATTTTGATGAAAAAATGAAATCAGAAAAAGAAACAAAAGAAAAACAGGTTCTTACGTAGATCTTGGAATATGACCGAAAAATGGGGTCAATTCTAAAACAGGGTACAGGATAAATAGGGTAGAGTCTTGGTTCCAAAAATCAGGAATCGATTATAACAAGGTCGGATTCAGAGTTTAGGTCTAGACCTTACCCACCGGCCATGCTCACCCCTATCCTTCAATTAGTATCCAACTATAATCCTAACCAACTGTGTATACAGAAGCCCATCTTCTTGTGGGTTTTGGCCATTAACTTGGCCCAACATGTCTTTTTTCTCTTGTTAGCAAATATGGCAAATCCTTGTCAGACATCATAAAATCATCAAATACCATGTCGCAGACTTTCTGATGTAAAATGAGTAGATAGATGATTAATATGGGCAATGAAAGTCGATTCTGGAGGGGAAAACTTGTATCTTAAGATTAGAAAAACTCCAGTAATATTTTCCACCAAGCTAAACTGATGTGCTTGACACAATCATTGAAATGATTTTCTTTTCTCCAGCAATTGTTTGTGCTGGTATTAGGTGATGGTGCTGATTTGAACATGAATTGGAGGCAGAATTGAGTTGGAAATGTTAAAAGAAGAATAGGGCCAGTGCTAATTCCAATGAAGATCTCAATCAAGCAGACAGAAGCTTGTGTGTTGACCCCATGATATAGAATAAATTGTAATCCTTTTCGAAGGTGGTAATTTGGAATCGTTTGTAAAGTGCTCATTTATGAAATGGAACGAGAGAAGGATCGTGAATTCTTTTTTTTTTTATTTATCGAAATCGACCTTTATTTACTTCTAGAAAAAAGACATTTTCCTTGTTGCATAAATTGAAAATCCTTGTAAATAATCGCTGAATTTGCCTCGACATCTATCATGGATAGGGTTTGATTCTCCAATACGACTACCTCTTGAACTAATTTGACATAGGACAAGCGAAAATCTCTACTGTCCGAGCAATTTTACTCTGTCCGACAGGCCTGTGGGATCATCTAGCTTCCTTTATCATTAATTTTACATTATCACGTGATCAAACCTCACCACCACCAGGCCACTGTAAGCACCAAGGAACGATTTGGTGCCAAGTGCAAGTGGGTCAAGTCAAACTTTTTTACTTGAAGTTGCTTCACCCTCAATTTTCACAATTTCTCACAATGTCCTTTTCCAACAAGAAGAACCAAAACTACCTGTCAGATGGACCACCCCTTCCCTGTTTTTTGCCCCAGTCGATGGCAGCAAAAAGCTCTGCATCCTCCCATGGGGGAAAAAAAAAACCCCTTTTTGAAGTCTGCAACCCCATCAACTCGTGTCCCTCCACACACACTTTCTGATGCAATTGGTGCCCTTACAACGACTAATGGATTTGGCTTCTAGACTAAGCAAAGCCCCTTTAATGGACAACTTATCAAGCTGCCAGCTTCATCCCCAATTAAAAAATACAGTCCACTTCCGGTTCTTCTTTCACTTTCACCAACAATCCCACATTTTTAATTGCCGGCATGCACGCATGGGACTCGATTCTTGTTTTTCCCACACTAAGGAAAGAGGAAGAGGACAGAGAAAACCATAGAACTTTTGGAATCAAGATGTAATTTTTTTCTTCTTCCTTCCACTTCATATGGACATTACAAGCCAAGCCAAATGATGCGCATAATGCATCAGCTCACACCATTATAATACTCGTTGGATCCGACATCACTATAAACCTAACCAAACTAATCAAACCCAAACGAAAGGGATGGGTGATCAAACCAGATCTGTTTTTTTATGTCCTAATCCCATTTTCGTTTTGGGGGTTAGCAGAGAGAGACAGGGAAGGTATGTTCTTGATTGAACTTGATCAAAAGGGTTAAAAGAGAGAGAGAGAAAAAAAAGAGTTAAAAGATCATTACACGCTTATGGTGCGAAATGGGTGATTCCCAATTTGCTGACTTGATGAAATATGATTCCCATGGAGCTTCTTCCTCTCTTTAATGGCTGGATCTTCTAACAAGAGCATTTTGTCCTTGTCCTTGACGCCGACCATGTGCAGGTGCTCGCTGTCTTCTCTCTCCTTCCCTTTGAACAGCAGTCTCTGCTCTCCTGGTTCCAAGCCTGTGACCAGTGCCAATACCGTCTTCAACTCCCCTGCAAATTTCAGAATTGTGAGCCTTGATTCTCACCCCAGGAGAAGAACAAAATCACCCCCAACATAAAAGAGGAAACTTTAACTTCCAGAACATGTTTAGCATTTTCCCAGGATAAAATCCTCGCTCGATCGAAGCAACGGCTATCGCATTACAGGTCTATTACAGGATGATTCGAGAGGATTCCATGTCAATTTTAAGAGAGCGGCGGCTTACCGAAGGTGGAGGTGGATTCAACGGGGATGTCGTGCCACTTGGCGACGGTGGAGACCCTGACGGTGATCATGACCTCTCCGGAGCTCTCGCTCCCGCTGCTCTCGCCTCTCTTCTGGACCAGCATGCCACCGGGCCTGAGCTCCCACTTGATTTCCATGTTGCCACTGCACGACCTCTCAACTGGTGGCGGCTCCTTGCTGCTGAGCTTGGAGCTGCTTCTTCTGAACCTCTTTGACCTCAGCTTCATCATCGTTTTTTGCCCCTCTCTGTCTCTCTCTCTAAGTCTGAGCTCTGTTCTGCAATCTTAGTAAATGGGGGGAGGGTGTTGGTGGTGACTTTGTGTTATATAGCAGAAGAAAGCTAGGACAAGGACAAAACAGAGATGAAATACGCTAAAATAAAACAAACTAGCTCTTTCTTCGTGGCCTAATACCAAAAAATAAAAGTCTCAACATTAGCATGTACTCCAATTATATTTTAAAAAAAATTCTCATAAAAAACTTTAATTTTTGCTTTTGTTCCAATTCTACCGCCTATCATCCTAATACCTAAAAAATCTTAACTTCTATATCTGTCCCAATTATATCCACGATTTTTTTCAGATATCTCCTCAACAGTGTGTAGGGAAGCAAACAATAGAATAGAAATTGGCAAGTTTTTTCATGTCAATTTTGCTGAGATGTACTTCATTAACAATGTAGAAAAGGTTGGTACAGTTGAGACAAAAGTAAAATTCGAGAATTTTTTATGAGACAAAATAAGGTTTTGGATCTAATTGAGACAGACACAAAAGTTGGGGTTTTTTGGATATTAGGCTGGTAAAATTGGGACAAAAATAAAAATTAGAGTTTTTTATGAGATAAAAAAGTTTTGAATATAATTAGGACAAATATTAAAGTTGAAATTTTTTGGGTATTGGCCCTTTCTTTGTTAGAGCTCCTTTTATTGCTCTTTTTTTCCCACCTTTTTTTTTTGTCTCAATTTAGTATTACGGCTATGCCAATTTCTCATATTAAAGGTACCAACAAAGAGGGGGTAAAAAGTTTAAAATGTAGTGAATTCACGTGATACAAGATGTCAAAACGTTCAAAATTGCACGTTACTGTAATTACATTAAATGTAATTTCACGAGTGCTTTTAGCAATGCTAAAATGTCAAATTTCTAAATCGCGGTATCAAAATCAGATTCTTTTTCCAATTATTTCACCTGTTCGCTCATCTCATTCGCCGAATTTCGCATGCAAGCGGAGATACAAACAGCATATAACCCTCTTGTGTGCAAGCTGAATTAAGAATAACGCTTGGAATTTGACGAACAGGATGGTTGTACACGACTTTGATGCCATGTTAGAAAAGGGAAATAAGTGAAATGGTACTTCAATTTTTTTTTTCCGAATAATGTCTGATTTTGTCCGTATGCGTTGATGGGGATGGAGGGATGTGACGGTGACACATGGCATATAATATGGGCATTTTGGCTTGTTCTCTCATCTAATTCTGCTGATTTGGCGGGGGATTGCTAATGCACATGGCGAGGGGTGCTTAGCAACACGCTTGCTTGATTGGCGGGACGAAAAACCATAATAATTAAATCACCACAATATAATTAAAAAGAAAAATTGGGTCGGTTCAGTCTTTTGATGCAATTGGAATTTTGTGTTTAGTTTAGTCGTTTTTGTCATTAATCCATCCGACGTGCAATGTTTGGTTTTCTATGCAAATTGGTCAGAAATAGTTCGGTGCTCGTGTTTGGAAACTGAAGGGGGAAAGGCCAACCTCCAAGCATGGCACCGATGTTTCTTTGTTGTTGTCTCCATCTCTCTTTTCTTGTCCCTACCATCAGTCCCTCTTCTTCTTTTTATTATTCAAACTTCCCATCGACATAGGAAGACGTGGGTGTCCCGCTCTTCGATGAGCGGGAAGGGATTTGAGAGGGCCACCTCGACGAGGGTCGCCAAGATGGCGCCTCGAGCCGCTAAAGAGCTTTTATAGCTTGGGCTCATTTTTTTGTGGTAATTTAGACTTGAGCTAATGAATAATTATTGCTATATATACTATTTTTCGCTTGCAATGGGGGTGATGCAATAGAAAGGTGCGATATGCTAAGTATAGTAGAATTCTCTACTGGATGGAATCCTAATTTAAGGTGAATAAGGATAAAAATCTTGTATCTCGATTTCTTTTTCGAGCTTCTACGTTTTACTTTATTATGGTTGTGTGTCGAATCCTAACAGTTCTTCATGTGCGTAGAACAAACTTCATTTGGGACTTGTGTGACTCGAGAGTTCAAGGCTTCTAGTGCATAGAATTTACTGCGTTTCGTGCTCCCACTATTATTTTTTCGTATTCACACAAGTTTGATCAAACTCGACCCTTTTCTTATCAACACCAACTCAATTTTTTTTCCAAATTTAGTTATATTTCACAACTAGGTAACGTGAGATGTGGTCACGACAATCAGGAGACATTTTACTCTATGGTAAGGTATTGATTGTGCTTAGATAGTTCACCTCACAATTTATTAAATGGCCATTGGACCCAGAACAAAGATATTGAGTTTGGTCACTCAACTCCTTATCTCATCGTCGTTCGTCGATCAATTAATTTTCGTAGGGTTCTTGCCAAAAATACATCGAATCAAACCTATGCGAGGTAAAGATTTATCGAGTCGCATGGTGATTTCACTCTATCGAGAAACTTGATTATTCCTAAAGAGTAAAAAGTACCTATGTTCCATTTAAGATTCCGGGAGAGGGAGAGAATTCACAATAATGCAAAGCAAATGATTGCATAGGATGAGGACATAGCTTTTCAAAGTTCTATGTAGTTTCAAGTGCTAGGCACATGGCACTAGCCGACTCTATAACTATAATTTAACTCCCGGATTTCGACTGTATGGAAAGAGGGGAAAACGAAAATTTTCAGAATATAATAGAGAAAAAAAAAAAAAGAAACAGTATCCTTTGACTGTTAATACAAGAAGAAGAAATAATAACATGCATCCAAGACAAAAATAACAATAATTAAAAAATTATGTTCTTTTGTCTCTTCTTCCACCAAATCGATCAGCCAACTGACTAACCAACCCTATATTTCGAGGTGGTTACGTCGATCCTGTAGCTCCATGATCAGGCCATGTGGATTGCGAAAACCTTGTTGAGGAGCGCTTAATATTCTCTCCAAATTAAGGATAAGATGAGGAACGGGCTATGCTTTCCGCCGTCTGCTCGGTGAGGAATTATCTCCGATCGTTTCTTTGATTCAAGGGTTACAAGCGATGGGCGCCGCCCATGCGCAGGCTTAACTCGATAAAGAAGTCGGTGATATTGACATTCGTGATGCGCCGTTCTGAAAGCCGGTTAATCCGATTTCAAGATGACCCGCAAACGAGGTCTAACTCCTGACGGGAAGACCGGCTTAGCTCTGGTCTATGGAAATTTGCTTACGGCCATTTCTAAGGTGGAAATGGAATGTCTTGTCCAAGCCAAGTGGATCTAAGGGATGTATGGTTAGAAAAAGAACAGACCACTGACAATTTACTCAGAAGTACAAGAGAAGAAGACGATAGACAGATAGATATGGTTAAAAGGTTAAATTAACTTGTTAAAAATCGATTTTTTTTTTTTTACCTCCGTCATTTATAACGTGTAGAAACAAGGCATAAACCAAAAGCCATGGAGAAGGTGGACAAATTTCCTCACCATCTAAGTCAACACGTTATTGACTTTTTAATGGACAATTTTTTTTTGGTCGAATTTAATGGACAATTTAAATTGAGGATTTGGTGGGAGAAGAAAAGTAAAGTCAATATCCAACTCAGCAATTATACATTTACATAAATCACGACATCAAATCTAATTCATGTAAAAGCTTAAACTCAAATTAATAAACCGAAATATACGTGTGTAAATTGGAAGTCCAGCCTTAGTTTTCGCACGATATTAATAGCGATGAAATGAAATTAGCCTTAATCCAAATCTTCTCCTCTGACACGATGCACATGTGCCGCATGCGCGGCGGAGCAACGTTCTTCATCGGAATCTACAATTTTAATCACTGCTAAGTACGAAGTCGTCATAATTAAAGCTCTTACTCTCAATCGACAGAGACAGGGATTTAGACATGTCAATCCTTGATATTTTACTTAAATTATTGATCCTTGTTTACTATCGAAGCACACGTAAAGAAGAAGACAAACCCCCCATGACAATGGAGATTCAGGACCCGATTTTGATTCCTTGGATGACTTTGGAAGATCTTGCTCTTGCCTTAGCATGGCCCACCGTGCGGCCCACTATGTCAAAAGCGAGAGAAATCCCATCCCCTCTTTTTCCTTTTTCGCCCCCCACGTCGCCACCATTGTTGGATCTAGCCTCGGATTTGATCATCTATCATTGCTCTTTTAACCGAAAAACACGTTGGGCATCATGCCTAAAAAGTAATCCACACGTCCCGAAACCTATTAAAGAATATCAATTCAGTTGTAAATTTATTAACTTAGTTCTAAAACTTTTGTGCGAAAACCCAATATAATCTTTTAGGCCAATTTTCGCCGGAGAATTATTGACGTCACGGTATGCCACGAGGACAACCGATTTATGATTGGACTAGTTAATGATTTTGGGGGAAAAGTCGACCAAAATGACCACATTAAAATTTTTATAAAGTTTAAGGATTAGATTGAAAAATTTTAAAAATTTGAAACTGAATTTGTATTTGTGCATACAATTTAGGACTGATTGAATGGTTTTCTCTAACCCTCGTAGATCCCGTTTGATTAATGTACCCGAAATTGCGGTAAATGAATCGGACAGAGCCACACCACAAAGTAGCAAAGCTGGTCAAGTTCAGGAGTGAATTGCATAATTCTTCCTAACCCTCGAGAGATTATCTTTTGGTTAATGTACCCGCAATTGTGGAAAAAATGAATTGAGCAGAGCTACACCACCAAAGCAGCAAGCGCCGTGACGAGCGGTAAAAGAGTCACACGCCTCACGAATTCGAGGAATTCTCCGGCTTTGGCGGGTTTGCGATTTCACGGGGGGGCTGGAGCGGTCCTGCTGTGAAGGGGAAAATTCATTCCCACCCTAGACCGGAACCGGCAAAAAAAAGCCGAACCTGTTTCTTTCGGCTGTGAGAAGTGCTGCCTGAGAAGGCCCTGGCCTTCTTTGCTCCTTGAGATCGACGACCGCCTGATGTGGCGAACAATAGTTACAGGGGCCGCGCTTGGCTGTTCATCTTGATTACTTGTCGTTCCCCCTCTGGAATTTGTACTTTCTTTTTGGCTTGTTTGATGTTTGGGGACTATTTTAGGTGTAATTACTTACAATTATGAATTCCCTCTTCCATAAAAAAGAAGACTAAACTACTTCGATTAGCCCCAATTCGGCCTAATCACTTTTTTGAAAAAAAAATCAATCATATTTTTTTTAACCATGATTGAGCTTTTTTTTTTGGGGGGTTAAAAATCATGATTGAGCTTGAGTGAGGTTTTTAATCCCATATACCACCTTGATTTGGCTAGACCCGGACAATCAGACCTAGCCGAGGAATCCTGTCTGATCAATCAAGTTTTCCCCGTGCCAACTTAAATAGAACAAGAGCAATTGAAATTGATGCTTTTTTTTTGTGTGTGAAAAAATCATCAAAAACCCTAACTATGATAATTGTGACACATTAAACCCAAACTTATATCATTGCGACACATTTACCCTAAATATATTTTTTTCGTGACAGCAAAAATCCTAAACTTGTATTGATGTGATACGTTTTCAAAATTTGAGGTATATGTGTCTATGTCTACACATTTGTGTATTTTTTGTGTTGCAAAAAATTAATGCTAAATGTATATCGGGTATAAGTTCTAGGTCTTTGTCTCTCACAAAAAAATTGGGATAAATGTGCCACATGGGCACAAGTTTGAATTTTTGGTGTTATAAAAAAAATTTGGGTAAATTTTCTCATAATGAGCATAATTTAGATATTTTGGGTGATGTTTTCCTTTCCTTTTTTTCGCTTATCTATTCAAAATTGATGGGCAGCTCGAATACAAGTTGCGTGCCTCATCGCTCTACCTCGATTCCTATGCTTGAGTCAGCGTGGCATGGTATGCTTTTGCAAGGAAACCACCATCACAATTAATAGTATTAAAGCTCCGTTTATTCAAAAAAAAATATATTATTTTAAATGTTTTTGAGTAAGTTATCTTTATATTTTCCAGTTACAATTGAAACTTGAAAATGAACTAATAATTTACATCATTCAGTATAAAAAATCGAATTTCATTTTTCACTGTGCACTCCTTTTTATTTATTTTTTTAAAAATTTATTTATTATTTTATTTTCATTCTTTTTTTAAAAGTTAATTTTTAATAATTTTTTTATTTTCTCTTTTTTTCCCTTCTTCTTCGGCCGGTTGCTAGCCATCGGACAGAGGCAAGCTCGAGCCAAGCCAAGCTAGCCTTGAGCGAGGCTTGCTAGTTGTCGCCTAACTAAGGAAGAAGGAAAAAAGACATACATAAAAAAAAGGAAAATAAAAATATTAAAATTTATTTTTTCAATAATAAAAAGAAAGTAAAGGTAAGAAGTGGCGGGAGGAAAGATTTCCCATCCTATTATAAAGAGGAAATTATTCTTCTTCCCCATTTAAAGGGTATTTTCCATTGATGAAAATATTTTGCTTGACTCTTTTTTTTTAACCAATGCTGAAAATTCCAAAAATATTTCTTGAAAGTTATTTTCGCGAAACGAACAGAGCCTAATTTGAGGAAACAATTATCCAAAATTTTGAGATCTATTGTACGACGGCCGTTCAATCCTAAATCTTTTAATTGCTCCAAATTTAGTCATAAACCTTTTGGTGATGTGGCTAATTCAACCATAAATATTTAATTGTCCTAATGTAGTTTTCAATATTTTGATGATTTACCATTTCATCTTAAACCTTTTGATGATTTGCAAATTTAGTTTTTTTTAATCAATTTTGGTCGAAAATCACTAACGTGGCGGTTTGTCTATGTTGGCTTCTTATGTGCATAGCGAGAGCTGACATGGATAATTTTTAATTTTTTTTTTGAATTTTTTCTAAATTTTGTATAACTTTTCCTTTTTTCTTAAGAGGGTTAGTTGCCACGCGAGGCTCGGGTCCACAAGACCAAATTTGACAAAGAAAAAGAAAAAAGAAATATGCAAATAATAATTAAAATTTCAAAGAAATTTTTAAAAAAGAATAAAAAAAATATCCATCGTCAGCGATTTTCGCCCAAAATTGATCCGAAAAAATATATTGCGATTTGAAAGGTTGTAAAAACTAAACTAACAATTCGTCAAAAAATTGAGGACCATGAATGAATTAATAAATTGTCAAAGATTAAATACTAAATTGGCACAATTGCATGGTTAAAGAAATTGGCTGCCATTCAACTGGTGTAGAACTTTTTGGACAATTCTTCCATGATATTAATTAGATATTTTTTCGGGCTAAGTAATTAGTGCTCTTTTTCTCCGATTCAAATCAAAACTAGAGCAGGGACAGTGAATTTTACAATATTTTTATTGATATTAGTGGCCATACCAATTTTTCAAACAACTTTTTTGAAATAGTAGAAAGAACGGCAAGCATTTTTTTTTCTTTCCATAGTTTTCAATCTATTACAAGTGAAGGGGATTAGCGTTTCTGGTTAGACTTAGACCCTCTTGTCAGAATTGAATGGCTACCGAATGCCAGCTCCGCACTAACTGCGAAAGAAGAAGACCCACTTACTGGATTCTTCTCGATTCTTCAATTTATTCTCCGCTTATCGATCTTCAAGATACCCTTGTGGCATTGCTTCCCAATCTATTACTCTTTCACCATTACAGACCCGAAAACCCCTCTCCTCTTTCTTGCTACGACAGACATTGAAAAGTTGCCGATGAAATGCCCTCTTTGCTGTCCTCTTTTTCTTGGTGAGTTTCTCTAAAGATGCAAACTTTGGGTGTGTGTTCATGGAAAGGTGATAACTTTGGATGTACTCTTTCTGATGCATTTTGCGATAAAAGTAGCAGGAAGAGGAGGTTTCTTGGTAATCTTGTTTTGGTATGGTAGGGTTTCTAGTTTGTGATAGATTTGAATGATTCATCCTCTGATAGAAGTGGAGTCTGTTCTGGGAATTCAAGATTTGACTTGGAGGACATTGTTATGTGGCTACACTGGTACCACAGTCTTTTCGCAAGCCTAAGAGTGCTCTTTTGGCGCCTTGTTCGCATGGCTTGGGCATTGGAGCAACAGCAACTGGAGTGATTCAGTGATGGGAATTCAAATAAATCGATGGCGAGCTTCAAGAAACCAAGATTGCAAAACTGATAGCTTTTGCATAGATGGAGCCAGTGGCACTGAAGATAACAGTTGAGAGGAAGAGAAGCTGTTGATGGAAACAACGGAGAAGTTGGGGAAGAAGATTGCTCGAGGGTGGATGTTCGCTCTTTGGCCCAGAGCTTGCAGCTTGCAAAAACTGCGGACGATGTGGAGGGGTCCTCAAGGACAAGGTCCATTGCCCCTTCAGGTGTTCTCTTCCATGATTAGAGGTTTCGGGAAAGAGAAAAAGAATTGATCCTGCGTTGGCTGTTATGGAGTGGCTTAAGAGGAAGAAGGAAGAGACTAATGGTGCGATATATCCGAATCTCTTCATCTGTAATAGCATTTTGGGTGCTATAAAACAGTCTGAACAGTTTTGTGAGCTGGATAGGGTCATGGACTATATGGCCAGCGAAGGTGTGGTTCCGAATGTCGTGACATATAATACTCTGATGACAATTTATTTGGCGCAAGGGCGAGCTATTGAGGCCCTCAATGTTCTTAAGGAGATCCGAAGAGTCGGTCTCATTCCCTCTGCAGTATCCTATTCCACTGCCTGTTGGCTTATAGAAGAATGGAAGATGAATTGGGGCTTTGAGCTTCTTCACTGAATTTAGGGAAAATTATTTGAGGGGTGAGATAGGAAAAGATGACAACGAGGATTGGGAGAAAGAATTTGTCAAGCTCGAGAATTTCACAGTTCGAATTTGCTATCAGTGATGAGGAGGTGGCTCGTGAAACAAGAAAACTTGAGCGAGAAAGTAATGAAGCTTCTTTCGGATATGGACAAGGCCGGGCTTCAGCCTGGTCGGGCAGAGCACGAGCGCCTCATATGGGCTTGTACTCGCGAAGACCATTATGTTGTTGCAAAGGAATTATACAAGAGAATAAGAGAGAGGCATTTGGAGATCAGCCTATCTGTGTGCAATCACTTGATTTGGCTGATGGGGAAGGCTAAGAGATGGTGGGCGGCTCTGGAGATTTACGAGGATTTGTTGGACAAGGGACCAAAGCCGAATAACATGTCTTATGAATTGATCATGTCTCATTTTAACATCTTATTAACTGCTGCTAGAAGAAAAGGGATTTGGAGATGGGGCATTAGGTTGATCAACAAAATGGAAGACAAGGGCCTTAAACCTCGAAGCAGGGAATGGAACGCAGTACTTGTCGCCTGTTTCCAAGGCATCGGAAGCTAGTACTGCCATACAGATTTTAAAAGGATGGTGGAGAAGGGAGCGAAACCGACGATCATCTCCTACGGGCATTGCTTAGTGCACTCGAGAAAGGAAGCTCTAAGACGAGGCCCTCAAGGTGTGGGACCACATGATCAAGGTTGGCGTCGAGCCAAACTTGTATGCATACACGATCATGGCTTCTATATTCACAGACAGGGAAAGTTCAAGATGGTGGATGCCGTAATTAAGGAGATGAGTTCAATGGGAATTAATCCGACCGTTGTGACATATAACGCGATTATAAGCGGATGTGCACGGAACGGCATGGGAAGTGCAGCGTACGAATGGTTTCACCGAATGAAAGTACAGAATGTACCTCCAAATGAGGTCACTTACGAGATGTTGATAGAGGCACTAGCAAGAGATGGAAAACCAAGGCTAGCATATGAATTGTACTTGAGGGCTCACAACGAGGGCCTGAATCTCTCTACGAAAGCTTATGATGCGGTTGTACGGTCATCTCAGGTTTATGGGGCTACCTTAGATTTGAGTGTTCTAGGATCTCGGCCTCCTAAGAAGCAGAAACTTCAAGTTTCTGAGAACTCTATTCGAGTTATGTGAGGAAGCTGACTCTGTGAGAGGCGAACCCAGTTCAATTGGAAGGAAACTTACACCTGACTTGCTGAAGAAACCGAGACCTGTTTAGGCTGCCTCAACGTTGAGGGTGCGTATAGACATTGCCTTCAGAGGAGCCAAGACCGCGAGTTCATTCCTGATGTTGGATATTTCGTGGGACTAGTGCGCTAATCAGGAGAGTTTGTTGGACTCAAGTAGCGACTCCCGTCGAGGTCCGGAAGTTCACCGTGCTGGGGGGGTCATCAAGTTGAGTTTTTTGCTGTCGAAAAGACAAGCATGGAGAAATTGAGAACTGACTTGTTTCTGTAAACACTGTTTACATACTTTTTGTGCGTTGTATGCTGAAAAGGTCATACCATGTTCAGCTTCAAGGTCTGTGTAACTGTTTTTGTTGCAATCTACATGCAACCGATTATGTCTTCCTGCTTTTAGGGTCCCAGAACCAGATGCTCCCGTGTTCTCGCCGGTAAGCATATTCTCTTGTCGACTCTCGCGGGCATACTTGAGTCAGGCAGTTGAAGTTTTCCTGATATTAGAAAATATACTGCTCGGCGGACTAGTTAATGTAGCTAAACATAGATGGTTAGTTCGGTCCGGCCTTCATTGATCAGGTCTATGTGCAGGCGACTGAAGGTGTGTTCTTCGTGATTGAGACTAGTTAAAAGAGGGTTTCTTTGATTGTCTACGCTAAGCCGTTTAAGAAATCAAGTCCATGCTTTCAAGCAACATGTACTTTCATGGATAGCTCTACTGATTTTAACATGGTGATGATCTGCTATAATGTGATCGATCCAAGAAAGCCCTTAATTGCCCGGAAAATGGTTTGCTGGACTCGGATTCACGTGGACCGGGTCATCATGGCCATTGAGTTTGAGGATACATCGACCCGCGATTGCGATTGCATTGAGATCACCCGAGTCTCAACGAGTCCTGTCTTCCTTGCCCATTGCTTCTAAGTCACAAGTTCACAGCCTGATCGACCAGCTCGTTGGATTATGCTGGTTGCTGGACCGCTTCTAAGGTATAGAGCCCACATTACAGGACAAAAGAAAGCAATGCAAATTGTTTATTTATTTCCCGACCAAAAAAATTAGTTATTTATTTATTTTAATTTCAGTGCACCCCATGCAATAATTTTGTTGCGTTCAGTCCAATTAAATTAAGTGGGAAGCAATTAAATCCAAAGTACAAGTCAATAAATAATTAATTAAACAATGCATTTCGTGCCCTTCTTTCTTACCTGATTCTAGGGAGCAACTTATTCAAATGGTGGCTTCTTTGTCTGGTTTTGCAAATAATCGTTTTATTTTCTATCTTTAGGAGTCAACATGTCATACCACATTTGCTTGCGTGTAGGTTTTGTGTTTTATATTACTGCCGACAAAAAACATTGTTTTTTTTTTTAATTTGAATTCTAGGGCTGGCTTAAAGAATAGCGTGCTTTGAGTCTCTGACCACAGCTCAATCATAAGAAGATGTGTTTTTTTTACATTTTTTTAACGGCATGTCCGACGGTAAGGCGTGGGATTGGAAATCCTTTTTCTCTGTTCAAATTCGGGTATCGCCTGATCAAGGAAAAACTCCGAATCTCTTATTAAAACATTAAAAGAAAAAGAAATCCGTCGAATTCAATCTGAGTCGGAATCCTATTCTTCTTCATCCTTGAGTTGTCCCTAGGATCTTCCTGACCCGAAGATGACTTTAAAAAGAAGTGTCTCAAAATATTCTGGTTTTACTTTTATTAGCCATTGAGATTTATGAGGAGAATGGACAACTGTAGCATATGTTATCATCGATCTAGAAATTTCTCTAGATACCTCCTAAATTATCACTAGTTCTCATGGCATGTGCTTCACATGCTCGTAGTTATTTTGGAGATAAATTCAATGGCTTTGGTAGATTTATCAAGTGTTAACGTCGTAGGGATAAGATTAGACCTTGAAGAAAGGAGTTGTCAAAGACAATGAGTAATTGTCAGAAGCACATGGTAAACGCTTGTACAGCTGACTTGTGAGAAAGTAATACAAATGACACTTTTATACTGGGGTGTACTTTATACTCCCCATCGATAAGACATGACCATCCCGTTCCGTCAAAGAGTTTTTATAGTTTGAGCTCATAATTTTTAATTGATAGTTTTGACTGAACGCATGAATAATTATGCTATATAGATTATTTTCAGTTTATAATTGAGCGATGTAAGGAAAGTGCGGGATGCTAATTACCATGGAATCCTCTGCTGGATGTAATCTTAATTTAAGGGTGAATCGGAATAAAACCATGTATCTTGATTTCTTTTTTTCGTTTTCCGCTTTGTTTTACTGTGATTTACTCGGAATCTTAATATTTTGACATATATATTATGTATGTATATATATCCAAACTTTTTAATTTATGAACAGATAGACAAGACATGTTGCTATTTTCTTTTCCTATTTTCTATTTGGAGGGGTTAAGAGTGGTAACAGGGGCTGTGTGATAGTGGTAAACGAGTTGCTCCTTATATATATCCGAATATTCATTAAATTGTTAATTGAAGTAAAGTAAGTTATATGCAAAGGAACCCAAGAAAAAGCATACAAATAAGAATTATTCATTACATTGTTAATTGAAGTAAAGTAAGTCATATGAAAAGGTAACCCAAGAAAAAGCATACACATAAGGATATATATTCTTGTCCGCCACACCCAAAAGTGTACGCAAAGTTCTCCAGCAAAAAAGATTGCTTTTTTTTTTCCTTCATCAAAGAACATTCATTTGGGGGGCCAAGTGTTTTTTTTTTAAATAATGAAAGGGGCGAAGTCCAAATATTATATCAAAACTCGCCTAATAAAATTTAATTTAATTTAATCTCCTAACAATAAAGGAATCAAATCACTTGATAGTCTATTTAAAATTAAGATATCATTCACATCACATAATTAATGATCCAATTTACTGATCAGTCAGCACATGAGTTTTTTTTTTTCTAAAATTATGCCAAAATTGACACGCTGGAAAAGCAATAGAAGCTTCTGTATCTGAGAAGTGAGCGTCACCAAGCATTTTAACAAGCGTTGTTTCCCGTTTGTCGGGTCCAGGTTATGCTATCATCTGTAACGTCAACGCCAAAAAGAAAAGAAAAAATTGTTCTCTACTTATCAACTCGTCATGAAATCACTGCTTCTAGTTGCGGGTGGCATCGGCAAGGGAGAAGGATTTCGACTGTTTCATGTGCTGATTCTCTATTGACAGTAACTACTGTTGCTCTACCCCCCACCAAAATTTTCCCGTGAATCTGAGTTCTCAAACCTGCTGATTCAAGATTCACGTGCTTGCTTCTCGATCAAGAACTTCTTCGTTCATTCAGGGCTAAGCAAATCCAGGTTTCCGTGTAATCTCCTTATCTTGGACTCGGGAATCTGCCTTTAACTTTCTTGGGTATCCTCTGGTTACTTTCTTGTTTTGTTCTAAGCTCTTTGTTTGATGAATTGGGTGGGCCTAAAATTGTCCTTGTCTTTGCTGGTAGGAGCTTGGATGAAGTGCGGGACGGGTTCTGAATGATTTCCTGAAATTGTATCGGGAGTGTTGAGTAGGAGGAAACATGGAGCCTCCAAGGGGAGTTCTTACTTCTCTCTGGAATTTCATTTGCTTCTTGCCTTATTTCACTGGGCTTTTATTGCTGGGCAATATTAAAGGTGAGGTCGCTCCCTCTGTCCCTTCTTGTTTCCGAGACATCTTCTTTGATAACAAATCTGATCATACAGTTAAAGGAATTGTTTATGATGAAGGGCAAGTTTTAAAATAAGGAAATCCAGTCATCGATGCACTTCGCTTGGTTTTTAGGATGAATTCTGTACTTGAAATTTGCTTGTTGCTTGTTTCAAATTGCCTTTTGGTGCTTATTTTTCGCTTTCTGATGACGTTTTTCGTTGCAAAGGTCCGGAAAGTGAAAAGTATCTTTTCACCACCCATGAATTTTTCTACAAGGATGTATGAGCTTCTGCTGCCAAGTTGTGTGATTTTTGGCATGCATTTATTTACACAAAGGTTGGAAAAGGAAAACGATCACCCCTCCATGGGTTGTTATGATAGAGTGTTGTCTTTTCTGTTGGCCAAGAAAAAGAACAAATATAACTTTAGTCTTGTGACACCAGAAATGAGTCTATCAATTATTCATTTCTTACAGTTTTAGTTATTTGGTAATGTGGCAACCCTGTACTGAAGTAAGTTTGAGTTGTGAGCTTAGATATCTGAGCAGTCTCTTCCTTTGAATTTTCAGGTATCATTTTCTGCCCTTTGGCATGTCTAATCGTGACTGTCGGAAATTCTGGTATCACATTGGGTCTTTGGCCTGTGCATGCCTTCTGGACATGCTATTCTGTTTTCAGGTGATTTCCTGAAACATTACCCAATTATTCCAATTATTGTCCCTGAAAAAAAAAAAGAAAAAACACTCATTGCTTTAATTTCTGTTTCTCTATGGATAGAGCTAAACAATTAGGCCCCATCTTGAAGCTCATTCTCTTCATATGCATACCTGCTCCCTTAATTGTGTGGCCAGTAGTCGCCATTGGTGGAAGTTTCATAGGTGGAGCTGCATACGGCTTTTTTTCACCAATATTTGCCACTTTTGAAGCAATTGGAGAAGGAAAGGCCAATAAATGTTTCCACTGCTTTCATGTATGTGATGTCATGAGATGTTCTTATCATTTGAATTTCTAGTTTGGGTTTTCTCTGGCTTATCTCCAAATTCAGAAATTATCCACTTCCTGAAAAATTTCAGGATGGAACTTGGAGCACCATACAGAGGAGCTTCACAATTGTCAGAGACTTTTGGGATTGTTGCTTCCATTCCTACTTCTCGCTTATGGATGACCTGCGGCATCAAGAACCTCCAGAAAGGAAATACTATGAGATTAGGTCCACTTCGTTCTCTCTCTCCCCCCTTTATGTCCTTTTGAAGTAGATTTTTCCTAAGTTAGTTTGTGCTTACTGAATGCATTGATATCTGCCAAAAGTTCTAGGCAATAATACATGGCTTGTTTGCATTTGTGTCATGAAAAATTGACCTTATCCTTACAGATGAGCTTTTTAATTGTTACGCTTCAAATCTCAATTTTTGCACTTCCCTCTGAAGTTGATATACAGAAATATAGGAGTGAGTAAAAGCATTGTCGCTGCTTTATCGGGCAAATCATATGACGACTTTTCTGTTTATATATGGAAATGAGTTCATAATTGGAAAGTTATGCTCGTGAGGAACATAGATGACTATGTAAGAGCGGAATTCTATCGAGATACTAAAGATACATAAGGAAAAAAGATGACTAATTGCTGCTTAATTTGATTGCAGAATCTTATATCTTCCAGGTGCTATTCTAGCTGGAGTCATTGGCTTCATGGTTGACATGCCTTTGATTTCAGTAATCGCAGTGTGCAAAAGCCCTTACATGCTCTTCAGGGTTGGCATCGTCTCTTCCACGATCTCATTGGTCGTGAAGGCCCTTTCCTGGAAACAATATGTGTTCCATTTGCGGGCCTAGCTATCATACTCTGGCAATGGCTGTTGTAGGAGCAATCTTGGGATCCATTGTGTCAAGTATATTTCTTGGCGCTTATGCTGGTGTTGTTGCTTATCAGGTTAGACCGTTCGTCTGGTTTCTGTGGTACATTTCTATGAAAACAATATAACGCTTCCATTTTTAATAAAAGCTTGCTGCGAGGCCCAATGCAAGTAAAATTTTCAGCTGTCGAGGTTAATTTTTATGGTGATCCAACATTCTTATTATTTATGCTTTAAGGGCTTGAATTGACAGGAATCTTCGTTGTGGTTGGGGCTTTGCTACATTATTGCGTCCCTGTCCATTTACGATGAGTACAGCAATGACATTCTTGATATGCCAGAAGGGTCCTTGTTTCCTAGGTTCTCTATATTGTCCCTGTGATTTTTGTTCTAAAACTACGTCCTAATGACTTATACACTTACTGTGTTCTGGGTCTTGACAGGCTGAACTATAGGAGGAATCCCCAACTAGGAAGGACCAGCTCTTTCGGGACTTCTCTTGCTGGGTCCAGGTCTACTAGGAATCCTCCATCTCGCACAGTTTCATTTAAAGTGCTGTGGTTGATTTGAAGCCACTGGAGGTTATTTTCCTTCCAATCCTTTCTAAGTGTTGTTAAAAAGATTGATGTTGTTCTTTGTTTGTTTGTTTTTTTTTTTTGGGCAGTGTTGTTCTTTCTTTGTTTAATCAGCATCAAATTGCTTATGAAAGTAAAGCCACAAAAAAAGGAAGAAGAAAATCTGTCATACACCCTCATTTGTACTATAAAGTTTGGAGCCATGTGAAATTTGTACTATAAAGTTTGGAGCCATGTGAAAGTTTTTAGTTTTTAATTTTCTTATTGATGGTCGATACTGTTTGGCTAATTACTAGCATGAAAAAATATCCTGTTAGACATGGAAAATTTATTTGCGTCACCAAATAATGAGCTCATGAGCACCTTTACAGGCGTTGCTCTTACTTCACTTCCCTAAACATGAAATTGGTCCTCTTACAGTTGCTTCGTTACATATTCAAAGAGATTCAACGCCATGGAGAGCGCATGGTCTCTGAAGGACTGATAACATTCCAAGACATTGAAGATGCAAAGTCGGATGGCGGCAGCCGAGTGCTTAGCACAGGCTTGCCAGCTTATTGCATTTTCCAAACACTCTTGCGATCAGCAAAAGCTAATTCTGCAGGAATCTTGCTGTGTAAGTTAAACCGCTCATTTTGTCGGACTTATTCAGTAGATATTCAAATGAATGAGCCTGAAAATTTTTGTTTGGGTAGAGAAGAGAAGGTTTTATTCGTCTGATAACGCAGGTGACGGTGCAGGCGAAGATGTCATGGAACTGACTGTTACGAACAGACCCAAAGATGTCTTCTTCGATTGGTTTCTGAGTCCCCTTTTGATCATCAAAGACCAGATCAAAGCTGAAAACCTTACGACCGATGAAGATGACTATTTAGGCAAGCTTGTCTTGTTAAGTGGCGATCCTGCGAGGTTAAGAAATTCATCAGTTGGTTCACCTCCAGAATCCGAGCTCAAAAGAGCTGAACTTGATGGATTAGCTCGAAGGTAATGCATGAAGGAAGATATCAAATCATGTGTGAAATTGAGGTTTTCTTTTGTGCTAGTTTACTTCAGCAATCGTTGAAACCTTTGTTTTGTCAATGAAGGCTTCAAGGAATTACCAAGTCAATTTCAAGGTATCCTACCTTTAGGCGTCATTTCGACACTCTCGTGGACATTTTGTCTGAAAATCTTGCGAAGAAGGATTTCGGAAGCAAATCGAGTAAAGGTGAGTCGCGAAAGTTTACAAAGTCGAGGAGCCTATTTGTCCGTTTGCTCAGCCAGAAGTCCTTCAAGAGCAAGACAAAGGACACGGGTTCCGATCCAGAGCCGGAACAGGTTGCTGCGCGAGATATCGAAGTGGTGTGACTGCACATTCTAGGTCTCTACTTCCCTTAAGATGTATATATCCTTCTGTAAATTGCTTATTGCTCCCACGATATGATGTGAATTTAAGTTTCTGTGTCATGTCAACCAGAAAGAACAATTTGTTGTGATCCAAACAAAAGAAGAGGGTTACATATTGAAAGACGTCTTTTTGCTCAGTGGTTTGAGCTGGAAAATTATGAGAATGGCTTGCTGCGTGGCTAGCATCTACTGGTTCTATATTCGTCAATTGATGCAATGCTGGACTGAGACATTGTGACAGATGGATGAGGGCGATGTTTTTCTCGATTCAATTGAAGTCGAAAGAGTTGAATCGGGTCGCAAATAAGGGGAGATATAAAATAGCAGGTCTCACGCATGAAAAGATGATTCAGTTGCTTATTTCAATTTCTGGAGATCACTTGCACAGAACTAGTCTTTTCTTCTTCTTTTGCCACAATTACAGATGCATTAAGCTATCATTTCTCCAGCCTCTTCTTCATTTGTCTGTAAGCAACAGCAGATTAGGTAAGGCTTATCATTCTGTCGTGGAGATGTGCCATCTTGGCATCTTTTAACAGGTACCAGCACTGTTGGCAAGTTGATTTTTGTTTTTTTTTTTCTTGTTCCCCTTTTGTTCTAAATCCAAATTGATTCAATGTTGTACTATTAGATAGACAAAGGGAACGTAACGCATAACCATCATAGCAAATGTGTAGAGTTGTGAGTTGAGTTCTGTCATTAAGGGAAAAGTACAAAAAGAAAAAGAAAAAGAGAAGGTATGGTATTAAACCTAATATAAGGGTATCAATTTAGTCATAAATCTTTTTACATTAATATTAATTCAGTCAATCTTACCAATTTTGGCCTCGTTGGCGCTTGCCCTCACCCTCACCAGCGGTGGCCTGTGGTCATCAGCAAAGCGAAAAGGGGAAGGAAAAAAAAAAGAAAAGAAAATTATAACAAAATAAAAAAATTAAAAATGTGTTCATTAGCTAGGCCGTGCCATGTACAATGGTTGGTCTCAAATGCAATTGGTTTAATACTTTTTTTTTTTTCCCTACTTTTTCAAAACCGAATTGAGATATTTTTCGGATAAGAAAGCATTCTAAAAGCAAATGCCCTAGGATGAATGTCGCACAAGCAGGACAAACAGTTTAGATTTTGGTTAGTTTGAAAATAGCTAGGATCCCTTAATAATCTCCTGACGTGCAAAACAACATATCATTTCTTCTTCTTCTCTGCAACTGACGAAGCTGACCGAGTCAAAAATCGTAGCAAACCGTCGCCTCCCACTATCTCCACATTGTCCACCTCCAACTCTCTCCCTCTCTCTCTGCATTAACCGACCCTCTCACATTCACTTGCTTCTTTTTAAACTAACTTCACCAACTTCATCATTCTTCATTTTGGAGTTGAATACATTAGGAGAAGAAAAGAAGTTGTTCCGCCTCTTCATAGTTGCCCCATAATGGCTGCTGCTTCAGCTCTTTTCTTGATAATGACCATGTTCGTCTTCTGTGTTCTGGAGTGTCCCACGGTGACGGGGTTTGACTACCAAGTTGGAGGGGCCGACGGCTGGGTCGTCCCTCCTGCGAATGACAGCAAGCTGTACAATGACTGGGCTTCCGAGAACCGGTTCCGACCAGGCGACACCCTCCGTGAGTTCGACAATAAGTTTCCCTCTAGGACTCGTTAGCATGCACTTATTGCTGAAGAGTAGTGGTTTTTCTTCAGCATCATATGTTGGTCTGGAGCGCCTGTCATACAATTTTGCCCCCGTCTGTAGTATTGCTTTTGTTTGAGTGAACCTTGCGCGAGATTTACTGGAGAAAGAGAGAGCTTGTGAAGCAGTTGATCCTTTCTAAAAGATAAGTCTTTGGATTTCTCAGGCTTTAAGTACAAGAAGGATTCGGTGATGGAAGTGAGCGAAGCCGAGTACAAGAAGTGCAACTCCACCCGTCCGAGCTTCTTCTCCAACACCGGTAACACGGTCTATGCTCTCAACCAGTCGGGGCCTTTCTACTTCATCAGCGGAGTCTCTGGCCATTGCCAGAGGGGACAGCGCATGATCGTGAAGGTGCTGTCTTCCGAGGAGTCCGAGGAGAGCAGTGGAAGTAGAAGTTCATCATCCTCCGCCTCTTCTTCTGGCTCCTATGCTTCCTATGCTGCTGATTTCTCTAGGCTCGGGTTCCTTCTGTATGTCCTGTCCGATGTCGCTTCCCGTCTGTTCTAGTTTTCTTTGTGAACGTCGTGTGCCGAGGTTTGTTCCCTGTCTTTTCTAGTCTTCAGTTTGTCCATTTTGTTT
Organism: Psidium friedrichsthalianum; assembly: GCA_019149425.1. NCBI lineage: Eukaryota > Viridiplantae > Streptophyta > Magnoliopsida > Myrtales > Myrtaceae > Psidium > Psidium friedrichsthalianum. The sequence continues at coordinate 64,428 of JAGVVM010000006.1, forward strand.
ATCCGGAAGTCTGTTTCGGATATTACAGTCCCTTTGTTTCAGATTGTTCTGTTACGTACTGCTTGAAACTTCTATGATGATAGTATTGTTCCACTTGCTGCCATCTTAACGGGCTTCCATCGACAAATCCCCCAGATAATGCTTGTATGCATTTCCTGCCGGAGCCGACTCGGCTAGGATTTAGAACACAAAGTGGATGCGCAACAGAAACTGATAAAATGGCATCAATTAGGTTGTCATCAATCAAATATTCAGCACAATTTACCGCTTTTCGCAAAATGATGCTTTGGATTGTCTCAAATGCAAATGCATTTGCACTACTAATCAGCATACAACCTTGCTGAAGCAAGTGAACATCTGAAAATCCTCCAAAGGACTTGCTAAGATTTGGAGACTGTACAAAAGAGAACATTCGCGAGGGGCGCCGCTCTGCTATGATTGCTATATTATTTTCTCGGTCCTATCTACATATGTATAACGTTCAGAACAATGAATCTCCAAGAACGAGCGACATTAACATAGAATTCTAACGAGATGGGGATGGCTTAAGTGTGTGTCTGGGCACCGCCATCATAAGGCCGGATACGAATCTCACGAGTGTCGTCGTCGCACGCGAAACATCTTAAATTCTCTGGCTAAAGGAAGGACTCAGAAGCAGCACCACCTTTTCTTCTGCAACCGAAAGGAAAACATCAGAGACTATAGTGGAGATTTTCACGTGATTGAAGACTGTCATATGTGCACTTGTACATATTATGGGATGAAACGGCTTACCATGGGAGGATACGCCCCTCCTGGTTTCGACGCATTGTCGTTTCTCTGTGACATTGGCCCATTTCCGACAGCTCCGTTGGGGGATTTCTTCTCATCCCTGGCCTTGCTGAATATGACGGTGAATCCTTCAGCCGAAGCAGGATTGTTCACGTCCCATTCTCCAAATTTCGGCAAGGACCGCCCCTGATCCTGCTGCAAAATGACCAACATGAACCGCGAGCAATATTTGTAATGCCATCGCCCGATTCGATCAACTTGAACATGAAAACAAAGCAGTTGAGTCGCTCATCATTTTTCTTCAGAAAATTTTCAAGAATGGGTCATACACTAACCACCTGATTGATCATCTTCTACGACATTCAATGATGACCAAGTACTCTCTTTTTTGATAGGAATCTAACAAACGTTGCAATGCCAGAAAAACGGATTGCACCTCTCAAGAACTGCAATTTAACATCAAAAGACGCAACTTTTCATCATGACAAGTGTCAAAGATGGATGACGATGCAAGAAAAAGACTCCAAAATGGAACGGTAACTCAGAGGAATGGATCATACCGTCGACATATTCCCTAATATGTTCTTCTTCTAACTTGGAAAATTGCCTATGCAGGGAAAAGATTGAAGAGAGAAGAAGGAAAGGGAAAGGGAAAAGAGAGAGAACGAGACAGAGAAGAGAGACAAAACAGCAAAAATCCCAAATTAGAAAAACAGAGGAACTGACAGAACGATTCTCAAGGCCTACCAAAGGACATCATGGGATTGACGAGCTGACTAGTTACTGTTGGGCTTAGATTATAAAGGTTGTGATTTGGAATTTAAATTATGATACGGTGAATTGTGGGCTACAGTTTGGCGATGGGCGCGATTAAATTAGAAATTGACGGACCGTTAATTGCCGTTAGTCCCACTAACCGACCTTGCTCACTATGAAAGCCCTCTCAAATCTCTCTTCTCCTTTTTCTCTCTCCCCCAGTCGGTTCTCTCTCTCTCTCGCGCCTGCAGCTCTTGCAGCTCTTGCCCTCTCCTTGCATCGGCGAACCAGCACCGGCGGCGACAGCCCTGACCACAGCTCAGTCCCACCGTCGCCTCGCCCTGCTCATGCTCGCCATCGACCCCGCTCACCCGTCGTTGCCCCTCGAACCCATGCAATACCTGAAGGAGGAGGAGCTGATCCTAAGCTCGTTCTTGTGGGAATTCAAGTTCCGTTTTTATTCGTACTTTGATCTAAGCCAAGTGGTACCTCTATCCTTACCACTAGATTGTCCGAAGACCATTTGATTTAGCGCAGAAATGTTGCTTTGAATGTGGTAGAGTTTTGATTTGCATGGCTTCGTAAACGGTTTTGCATGTTCGATCGTTGCTTGTTTTAGCATCACTAGGTCTTGGCCGAGACTGGAATTTCTCTGGACTTTTACCTATTTCCGACTTAAGTACACTATAAGTGCCGAAACTTGTGTACATCGTATGCTTTATTGTCAAAATTTTCAAAATGATCACTTAAGCATCAATTTTTTTTTAAAAACAATCACTTCAATATCAAAACTTTCAAAACAATCACTTAAGGCCATTTAAAAATAAAAGATCAATGAAGTGTCAATTTTTTGAAAAACGATTACTTTCGTATTAATTTTTTTGAAAATATGTTCACTTTAGTACCAACTCCGGTGAGCCACGTCAACTCAGATATTAACAAAAAATGGGCCACATCGAATTTTTGAAAAGCCACATCATTTCAAATTGGAGTTGGTACTAAAGTGATTGTTTTTCAAAAAAAATTGACGCTTAAGTAATCGTTTTCAAAAAAAAAAATGGCACTTAAATGACCGTTTTGAAAGTTTTGACACTAAAGTGAGCGCCGTATATAAATTTTGGCACTTGTAATATACTTTAGGCCCTTGTTCCCTGTTAGTATTGGCAGAGTTCATCTACAGATCTTTAGTGTGGTCCACTTACATGACTCTTGTCCAGTGAAGCAAGCATTCAGGGTCGTCCCTCAGAGGACTCACACATTCACATGCACGCATACTTATCATAGTGGGCTTTTACGAAAATGGGTTAAAAAATTTATCTTTTTACGGATTTGGGTTTTGCGGCGAGGAAAATACGAGAAAGGGGCTTGTTCGGCAGTGAACTGCCGAACAAACCCCTGTTCGGCGCTTGAAGCGCCGAACAAAAAAAAAATAAAAAAAAATCAACAAAAGCCTTGTTCGGCAGTTCAACTGCCGAACAAGGAAAAAGTGTGGGGGGGGGGGGGACGGGGGGTGTTTATAAAAAATTAAAAAATTAGTAGAAAATTATAAAAAAGAAAAAAATATCAAAAAAATTTAAAAAATTTCCATAAATTCCAAAAATTAGGAAATTGACAATTTTATCGAGTCGGTCCTATTTTTGATGGTTTTCCCTTTAGACATTCGAAATGACAATTTTGCCCCTTACGGGCAAATTGTCTCAAAAAATTTCAAAAGTTTCCAAAAAAAATTCTAAAAATTAGTAAATGGGCCATTTTAATTGGCCAATCCTACTTTTAAGGATTTTTCTCATCTATCTTTTTAAAATGATGATTTTGCCCCTTATGGAAAAAAATGTTCACGAAAAAAAATGGTTCAATTTCTTAATTTTGGAATTTATGGAAATTTTTTAGAATTTTTTTGGTATTTTTTTCTTTTTTTATAATTTCTACTAATTTTTAATTTTTTATAACACCCCCCCCCCTCTTCCTTGTTCGGCAGTTCAACTGCCGAACAAGGCTTTTGTTGATTTTTTTTTAATTTTTTTGTTGTTCGGCGCTTCAAGCGCCGAACAGGGGTTGTTCGGCAATTCAACTGCCGGAACAAGCCCCTTTCTCGTATTTTCCTCACCGCAAAACCCAAATCCGTAAAAAGATAAATTTTTTAACCCATTTTCGTAAAAAGCCCTATCATAGTTGAGTAAGCACACATACATTCACATTTACCATATACAGAACAATTTAATACCATAAGAATCCTATGTGCACAGCTTGAGTTTTCAGCTAGCCGATAGTGCCTCTGCGCCATCCATTGCAAGTGCCAGTTTCCGGTATCCCTTAGATAAAGGTGGCTGACTTTCTTATTTTCAGTGCTGAAGCCCCCATTGGTCCAATGCTGTTGTTTGTGTCTGAGGGTGCGCTGGAAGGGCATCCCATTAGGTAGATTTCGCACGTCGCGTTTCAGCAGAGTGGGTTTAATTGGATATAAGGCGTGCATGGGACTTCCAATTTCTTTGTTTGTCTGCATGAAGTCGCCATGCCATTTTGGATGTACTTGGCAGATCGCTTAATGCTGCTACTCGCTTGCAGTTTTCCTTCATAAGACCACGGGCTGCTGTTTTCTGTGGGTGGTTTTTCATTTGCTGGTAATTCATGAGAGTTCCCGAAGCATCTTTTCCATTATGAATTGATTGGCTTAAGTTTTCTTCGTACTGTTCTTCGTTTCATCTTCTTCATTGTAACACTTTCTGCATGCCACTCTTGTCTCCACTGAACAGAAGATGGTGAAAGCGACGTGCAAGTCGTTTTACTAAGCCAAATTGGCACTGCAAATAGAATTAAGGTTCGGGATATCCCCATACAGTCTCGCTATGCACAGTAAGCATGTATAAATACATGTCTGTTGCTTATCTTCGCTTTTGCAGTTCGCTTTAAGGAGCAAAAAGAAAGAAATCTTTGATCGTCTGAATGATATTGTGCTGCCGTGACTACTATGGATTTTAGTTACAGTTCACCTCAGAATGTCGCTTTGATCGCTCTGCAGGTAAATGAGTTATATCTCGAATACTCCCCCTCTCTTTGGGATTAACTGAGATTTCTGTTTTGCAGGACTTTGGATGATGGAAGTGCAATTCTACGTCTTCCTCATCTTTATGGGGTTAGAAAAGAACTTCCAAAAAGAAAGAGCTTCATCAATCTGTCTCATTTGAATGCGATGTCGTTGGGGCTCTCACATAAAGCTCCGCGTGAGATCTAGAATCAACAGAACTGTGGATCTTTGCAAACCCACAAGAGACTGTAGTCCAACAATGGAGAGACATCGCCTCTTGGATTAAACAGAACCAATTCTTTTAGGCTTTTCACTCACTAAGCTACACTTTCCATCAATTTGACCAACTCAGTGGTGATGTTGTCCAACTTCAATCAATGAAAGGTTTGGGTCTCGCAATCGTAATTGAGGGGGCCCAATAAAAAAAAAATGGATCTGTGCAAGTATATCCTCGATTGAGAAAGCTTCTCAATCGAGGATATACTTGCACAGATCCATTTTTTTTTTATTGGGCCCCCTCAATTACGATTGCGAGACCCAAACCTTTCATTGATTGAAGTTGGACAACATCACCACTGAGTTGGTCAAATTGATGGAAAGTGTAGCTTAGTGAGTGAAAAGCCTAAAAGAATTGGTTCTGTTAATCCAAGAGGCGATGTCTCTCCATTGTTGGACTACAGTCTCTTGTGGGTTTGCAAAGATCCACAGTTCTGTTGATTCTAGATCTCACGCGGAGCTTTATGTGAGAGCCCCAACGACATCGCATTCAAATGAGACAGATTGATGAAGCTCTTTCTTTTTGGAAGTTCTTTTCTAACCCCATAAAGATGAGGAAGACGTAGAATTGCACTTCCATCATCCAAAGTCCTGCAAAACAGAAATCTCAGTTAATCCAAAGAGAGGGGGAGTATTCGAGATATAACTCATTTACCTGCAGAGCGATCAAAGCGACATTCTGAGGTGAACTGTAACTAAAATCCATAGTAGTCACGGCAGCACAATATCATTCAGACGATCAAAGATTTCTTTCTTTTTGCTCCTTAAAGCGAACTGCAAAAGCGAAGATAAGCAACAGACATGTATTTATACATGCTTACTGTGCATAGCGAGACTGTATGGGGATATCCCGAACCTTAATTCTATTTGCAGTGCCAATTTGGCTTAGTAAAACGACTTGCACGTCGCTTTCACCATCTTCTGTTCAGTGGAGACAAGAGTGGCATGCAGAAAGTGTTACAATGAAGAAGATGAAACGAAGAACAGTACGAAGAAAACTTAAGCCAATCAATTCATAATGGAAAAGATGCTTCGGGAACTCTCATGAATTACCAGCAAATGAAAAACCACCCACAGAAAACAGCAGCCCGGTGGTCTTATGAAGGAAAAACTGCAAGCGAGTAGCAGCATTAAGCGATCTGCCAAGTACATCCAAAAATGGCATGGCGACTTCATGCAGACAAACAAAGAAATTGGAAGTCCCATGCACGCCTTATATCCAATTAAACCCACTCTGCTGAAACGCGACGTGCGAAATCTACCTAATGGGATGCCCTTCCAGCGGCACCCTCAGACACAAACAACAGCATTGGACCAATGGGGGCTTCAGCACTGAAAATAAGAAAGTCAGCCACCTTTATCTAAGGGATACCGGAAACTGGCACTTGCAATGGATGGCGCAGAGGCACTATCGGCTAGCTGAAAACTCAAGCTGTGCACATAGGATTCTTATGGTATTAAATTGTTCTGTATATGGTAAATGTGAATGTATGTGTGCTTACTCAACTATGATAGGGCTTTTTACGAAAATGGGTTAAAAAATTTATCTTTTTACGGATTTGGGTTTTGCGGTGAGGAAAATACGAGAAAGGGGCTTGTTCGGCAGTTGAATTGCCGAACAAACCCCTGTTCGGCGCTTGAAGCGCCGAACAACAAAAAAATTAAAAAAAAAATCAACAAAAGCCTTGTTCGGCAGTTGAACTGCCGAACAAGGAAGAGGGGGGGGGGTGTTTATAAAAAATTAAAAAATTAGTAGAAAATTATAAAAAAAGAAAAAAATACCAAAAAAATTCTAAAAAATTTCCATAAATTCCAAAAATTAAGAAATTGACCATTTTTTTTCGTGAACATTTTTTTTCCATAAGGGGCAAAATCATCATTTAAAAAGATAGATGAGAAAAATCCTTTAAAAGTAGGATGGCAATTAAAATGGCCCATTTACTAATTTTAGAATTTTTTTGGAAACTTTGAAATTTTTGAGACAATTTGCCCGTAAGGGGCAAAATTGTCATTTCGAAATGTCTAAAAGGGAAAACCATCAAAAATAGGACCGACTCGATAAAATTGTCAATTTCCTAATTTTTGGAATTTATGGAAATTTTTTAAATTTTTTTGATATTTTTTTCTTTTTATAATTTTCTACTAATTTTTAATTTTTTATAACACCCCCGTCCCTCCCCCCCCCCCACACTTTTTCCTTGTTCGGCAGTTGAACTGCCGAACAAGGCTTTTGTTGAATTTTTTTTATTTTTTTTTGTTCGGCGCTTCAAGCGCCGAACAGGGGTTTGTTCGGCAGTTCAACTGCCGAACAAGCCCTTTCTCGTATTTTCCTCGCCGCAAAACCCAAATCCGTAAAAAGATAAATTTTTTAACCCATTTTCGTAAAAAGCCCACTATGATAAGTATGCGTGCATGTGAATGTGTGAGTCCTCTGAGGGACGACCCTGAATGCTTGCTTCACTGGACAAGAGTCCATGTAAGTGGACCACACTAAAGATCTGTAGATGAACTCTGCCAATACTAACAGGGAACAAGGGCCTAAAGTATATTACAAGTGCCAAAATTTATATACGGCGCTCACTTTAGTGTCAAAACTTTCAAAACGGTCATTTAAGTGCCATTTTTTTTTGAAAACGATACTTAAGCGTCAATTTTTTGAAAAACAATCACTTTAGTACCAACTCCAATTGAAATGATGTGGCTTTTCAAAAATTCGATGTGGCCCATTTTTTGTTAATATCTGAGTTGACGTGGCTCACCGGAGTGGTACTAAAGTGAACATATTTTCAAAAAAATTAATACGAAAGTAATCGTTTTTCAAAAAAATTGACACTTCATTGATCTTTTATTTTTAAATGGCCTTAAGTGATTGTTTGAAAGTTTTGATATTGAAGTGATTGTTTTTAAAAAAAAAATTGATGCTTAAGTGATCATTTTGAAAATTTTGACAATAAAGCATACGATGTACACAAGTTTCGGCACTATAGTGTACTTAAGTCGGAAATAGGTAAAAGTCCAGAGAAATTCCAGTCTCGGCCAAGACTAGTGATGCTAAAACAAGCAAACGGATCGAACATGCAAAACCGTTTACGAAGCCATGCAAATCAAAACTACCACATTCAAAGCAACATTTCTGCGCTAAATCAAATGGTCTTCGGACAATCTAGTGGTAAGGATAGAGGTACCACTTGGCTTAGATCAAAGTACGAATAAAAACGGAACTTGAATCCCACAAGAACGAGCTTAGGATCAGCTCCTCCTCCTTCAGGTATTGCATGGGTTCGAGGGCAACGACGGGTGAGCGGGGTCGATGGCGAGCAGTGAGCAGGGCGAGGCGACGGTGGGACTGAGCTGTGGTCAGGGCTGTCGCCGCCGGTGCTGGTTCGCCGATGCAAGGAGAGGGCAAGAGCTGCAGGCGCGAGAGAGAGAGAGAACCGACTGGGGGAGAGAGAAAAAGGAGAAGAGAGATTTGAGAGGGCTTTCATAGTGAGCAAGGTCGGTTAGTGGGACTAACGGCAATTAACGGTCCGTCAATTTCTAATTTAATCGCGCCCATCGCCAAACTGTAGCCCACAATTCACCGTATCATAATTTAAATTCCAAATCACAACCTTTATAATCTAAGCCCAACAGTAACTAGTCAGCTCGTCAATCCCATGATGTCCTTTGGTAGGCCTTGAGAATCGTTCTGTCAGTTCCTCTGTTTTTCTAATTTGGGATTTTTGCTGTTTTGTCTCTCTTCTCTGTCTCGTTCTCTCTCTTTTCCCTTTCCCTTTCCTTCTTCTCTCTTCAATCTTTTCCCTGCATAGGCAATTTTCCAAGTTAGAAGAAGAACATATTAGGGAATATGTCGACGGTATGATCCATTCCTCTGAGTTACCGTTCCATTTTGGAGTCTTTTTCTTGCATCGTCATCCATCTTTGACACTTGTCATGATGAAAAGTTGCGTCTTTTGATGTTAAATTGCAGTTCTTGAGAGGTGCAATCCGTTTTTCTGGCATTGCAACGTTTGTTAGATTCCTATCAAAAAAGAGAGTACTTGGTCATCATTGAATGTCGTAGAAGATGATCAATCAGGTGGTTAGTGTATGACCCATTCTTGAAAATTTTCTGAAGAAAAATGATGAGCGACTCAACTGCTTTGTTTTCATGTTCAAGTTGATCGAATCGGGCGATGGCATTACAAATATTGCTCGCGGTTCATGTTGGTCATTTTGCAGCAGGATCAGGGGCGGTCCTTGCCGAAATTTGGAGAATGGGACGTGAACAATCCTGCTTCGGCTGAAGGATTCACCGTCATATTCAGCAAGGCCAGGGATGAGAAGAAATCCCCCAACGGAGCTGTCGGAAATGGGCCAATGTCACAGAGAAACGACAATGCGTCGAAACCAGGAGGGGCGTATCCTCCCATGGTAAGCCGTTTCATCCCATAATATGTACAAGTGCACATATGACAGTCTTCAATCACGTGAAAATCTCCACTATAGTCTCTGATGTTTTCCTTTCGGTTGCAGAAGAAAAGGTGGTGCTGCTTCTGAGTCCTTCCTTTAGCCAGAGAATTTAAGATGTTTCGCGTGCGACGACGACACTCGTGAGATTCGTATCCGGCCTTATGATGGCGGTGCCCAGACACACACTTAAGCCATCCCCATCTCGTTAGAATTCTATGTTAATGTCGCTCGTTCTTGGAGATTCATTGTTCTGAACGTTATACATATGTAGATAGGACCGAGAAAATAATATAGCAATCATAGCAGAGCGGCGCCCCTCGCGAATGTTCTCTTTTGTACAGTCTCCAAATCTTAGCAAGTCCTTTGGAGGATTTTCAGATGTTCACTTGCTTCAGCAAGGTTGTATGCTGATTAGTAGTGCAAATGCATTTGCATTTGAGACAATCCAAAGCATCATTTTGCGAAAAGCGGTAAATTGTGCTGAATATTTGATTGATGACAACCTAATTGATGCCATTTTATCAGTTTCTGTTGCGCATCCACTTTGTGTTCTAAATCCTAGCCGAGTCGGCTCCGGCAGGAAATGCATACAAGCATTATCTGGGGGATTTGTCGATGGAAGCCCGTTAAGATGGCAGCAAGTGGAACAATACTATCATCATAGAAGTTTCAAGCAGTACGTAACAGAACAATCTGAAACAAAGGGACTGTAATATCCGAAACAGACTTCCGGATAAACAAAATGGACAAACTGAAGACTAGAAAAGACAGGGAACAAACCTCGGCACACGACGTTCACAAAGAAAACTAGAACAGACGGGAAGCGACATCGGACAGGACATACAGAAGGAACCCGAGCCTAGAGAAATCAGCAGCATAGGAAGCATAGGAGCCAGAAGAAGAGGCGGAGGATGATGAACTTCTACTTCCACTGCTCTCCTCGGACTCCTCGGAAGACAGCACCTTCACGATCATGCGCTGTCCCCTCTGGCAATGGCCAGAGACTCCGCTGATGAAGTAGAAAGGCCCCGACTGGTTGAGAGCATAGACCGTGTTACCGGTGTTGGAGAAGAAGCTCGGACGGGTGGAGTTGCACTTCTTGTACTCGGCTTCGCTCACTTCCATCACCGAATCCTTCTTGTACTTAAAGCCTGAGAAATCCAAAGACTTATCTTTTAGAAAGGATCAACTGCTTCACAAGCTCTCTCTTTCTCCAGTAAATCTCGCGCAAGGTTCACTCAAACAAAAGCAATACTACAGACGGGGGCAAAATTGTATGACAGGCGCTCCAGACCAACATATGATGCTGAAGAAAAACCACTACTCTTCAGCAATAAGTGCATGCTAACGAGTCCTAGAGGGAAACTTATTGTCGAACTCACGGAGGGTGTCGCCTGGTCGGAAACGGTTCTCGGAAGCCCAGTCATTGTACAGCTTGCTGTCATTCGCAGGAGGGACGACCCAGCCGTCGGCCCCTCCAACTTGGTAGTCAAACCCCGTCACCGTGGGACACTCCAGAACACAGAAGACGAACATGGTCATTATCAAGAAAAGAGCTGAAGCAGCAGCCATTATGGGCAACTATGAAGAGGCGGAACAACTTCTTTTCTTCTCCTAATGTATTCAACTCCAAAATGAAGAATGATGAAGTTGGTGAAGTTAGTTTAAAAAGAAGCAAGTGAATGTGAGAGGGTCGGTTAATGCAGAGAGAGAGGGAGAGAGTTGGAGGTGGACAATGTGGAGATAGTGGGAGGCGACGGTTTGCTACGATTTTGACTCGGTCAGCTTCGTCAGTTGCAGAGAAGAAGAAGAAATGATATGTTGTTTTGCACGTCAGGAGATTATTAAGGGATCCTAGCTATTTTCAAACTAACCAAAATCTAAACTGTTTGTCCTGCTTGTGCGACATTCATCCTAGGGCATTTGCTTTTAGAATGCTTTCTTATCCGAAAAATATCTCAATTCGGTTTTGAAAAAGTAGGGAAAAAAAAAAAAGTATTAAACCAATTGCATTTGAGACCAACCATTGTACATGGCACGGCCTAGCTAATGAACACATTTTTAATTTTTTTATTTTGTTATAATTTTCTTTTCTTTTTTTTTTCCTTCCCCTTTTCGCTTTGCTGATGACCACAGGCCACCGCTGGTGAGGGTGAGGGCAAGCGCCAACGAGGCCAAAATTGGTAAGATTGACTGAATTAATATTAATGTAAAAAGATTTATGACTAAATTGATACCCTTATATTAGGTTTAATACCATACCTTCTCTTTTTCTTTTTCTTTTTGTACTTTCCCTTAATGACAGAACTCAACTCACAACTCTACACATTTGCTATGATGGTTATGCGTTACGTTCCCCTTTGTCTATCTAATAGTACAACATTGAATCAATTTGGATTTAGAACAAAAGGGGAACAAGAAAAAAAAAAACAAAAATCAACTTGCCAACAGTGCTGGTACCTGTTAAAAGATGCCAAGATGGCACATCT